>KN475737.1:82053-123511 GCA_000787095.1 Periophthalmodon schlosseri
TATTCTATGGTAATTTTCTACCCATCTAATTAATATTACATTGCATAGCCTTGGGCTATAAAATATGACTTCAAAACTAGAACCAAAAAAAAAACAAAAAACTGAGATAGAAAGGCAGTGTGGGAATTGCATGACTTCTTCCAGGGCACCCTGCCAAAATTGGACATAATTTGTCTAGTAACACAAATTAAAATTCAGTTTGATATATATGTACATATTTAATTACAAAATGTATTCCTCAGATATATAATATATAACATTACACTTGGCCCAGTATATCATGGTACAAATGTTAAACTAACTTGACAATACCTATGGCTGCATTATAAAGAATCCCATTTCAAAAGACCTAAAGAAACATATAAACAAGAGTAAATGTAAAAGAATAAGATGCTTAGCTTTTTCTACTTTAAATGTCTTTTATGTGAACACCATTCAAATCATAGCCACAAAAGAACAAATTATGTCTCACCGAATTTGAATGCATCATATTGATAAAAAAAAAAGCTAAGCCTTCAATTGTATTTTTTTCTACTAACAACCATAAAATGTAAATGTAACAGTATGGGATTGTAGACACATTGTAATGGTCTATTGATTTCCCTTGAGTGCTCATTTTGCAGGCGCTAGCACAGTTAGCTCCAAACACATCTCTACTTGGACTGGTATGAAAGCACTCATTCTTCTTCTGTGCGGTCACCAGGCGTCCGCAGACTGTGCCAGTGACAGGATTTTCTAAGGAGACGAGCAGGAACATGGCAGTGATTTGCACTGCTTGTACCTTCTGTTGGACATTACGGAGAACATGACTGCTGTTCTATGTTTTGTAGTCTGTGTTAGCCTAAGGTAAGGCTGGGTGATATGACAAAAAATGTACTGTGATATTTGTTTATTTTTCCTCATATCGATCAGTAACTATTTTCAAATCAATTTTATGTTTTGTGTTCTCCACAGATATGACCTGTAACTTGGCCAGGTGGCGTCATCTGCTTGTCTCCATTGACATAGATAAGTTTAATGCCATTCTGTGGAAGATTCTAGGCAAAGAAATTAAAATCCCCATGGAGACAAGCAGGTGGCGGGCGCTTCACCAGAAAAGTTACAAAGTGCACCTTCAAAACTCTATTAACAGCCCTAGCTAAAGGTATGTGTAGCAAATAAAGTAATGCGTTTGTGAGAGTGTCTTGAGGGTAAAAGGTGGTAATTAGCTTCAATGTGTGCAGCTTGCTGTGAATATAATGATTCCCCCAAACAACAGTCCTGCTTGGAGTCAGCACAACTCTCCCAGCCCAGAGACATGCAGTACACACAGTTAATCATTGCACTCATCAATGGCTGCCCCACATTCAATACAGGAACATAAGAAGCTGCTGAATGCATGGCATGCATCTTATTTTTATATGTACCAAACATAAATCATTACTGTGCATAAGGACATTTGTAAACAGGTCCCACTACACCTATATAGGACACACAGTTTTCAATTTGACTCTGTAAAAAAATATCTGTGGTGTTATTTAACGATGCTCTATGTAACTTTTCTGGTGAAGAGTCCACCTCCTGCCTGCTTTGCCTAGAATGTTCCACAGTAGAATTGTTCTAACTTGTCAATCGCAACCAGGCCAAGTTACAGGTCAGATCTATGGAGGGGTGATCCCGCTCACATAATGCAGATTTTGTTTTTTTTTCAATGCAAACACCTGCAGTTTAATACATGCATGATGAATAAGTTGAATACCATACAATGGAACACTCCAGGCAAAGCAACAAAGCCTCTACTGAGACAAAATTGAGATGGCGAAACCTCCACCAGAAAAGTTACACAGTGCATCTTTAAACAAAACAAATTAGATTGTCACAGAGTTCTCCGTGGAAACAGTGTATTAGGGAAACAGAGCAGAGACAGAGCTGGGGGAGTTGATCTCATTGGTGCATTATGGCCGCCCTGTGCCCCCCTGAGCCATGTTTAAGACATTTTTTTAAGGCTTTAGACGTTTTCTCTCCTCTATTTCAATTACACACCTGAGATTAAATGGATAATTGCTCAAAAAGGACTTCACCAAAAGCCCAAATTGGCAAAGGACTTCAAAAGATCAACAGTTAAACGTTTCTGGTAATCACAGATTTCATTAAGTGATTCTCTTCATGTTATTTCAGACAGTTTTTTTGTGTTTCAAGATGCCTATGCGATATACCTCAGGATGCCAGTTGTTATTATTCGAAACGATGGTAACTGCACCCTTTAGGATATGATAACACATTTAATCCACGTAGTATTGCATAACAGTGCATGACTGTGAATCACTACTCTATACCTAGCCAGAGGAAACAGCATTACCTAACTTTAAGCTCTTTAATGATTTAAGACTGATTAGATGTTTTCTGCTTGAGCTGTTCAAAATGACCTAGATGATGACTTTTGCAGTAAAAGTGTTGAAATATTTAGCCCATGTCAGTCTCTTGGGAGGAGCGAGTGTGAATTGCCCCAGAGTGGATGCAGTGCATATCCACCTGAACAGGAGGTCATTGTATAATACTTGTTTGTGTATAACACTTTTCCTTACGCAACTGTGACTACTTTAACTACAGTACGGCCCTCACCTCAACTCCAGGTTCAACAGTTGCCATGGTAACGCAGCAGTCACCCACACACTCCTCTCCAAAAACAGGCCGCGGACACTCACACACAATATTAGTTCAAACAGATGTTACGAAGCTGGAGGAGGATTATGCCTTGTTATTCCTGAATGAACAAAGAATGCATGTAACTCTAATATTCTACATGGCTGTGCGTGTCATGACAGCCTTAATATAGGACTATTCATCTTTAAATTAGCAGCATGTTTAAACAGAGCTGTGTCCCATCACCTGTGCACACTGGGCATCCTCTGCTGCTGCATTCACGTTAGTTTCAACTCCACTTAATTCAATACGCCAAGTTGCGATAGTGTAACCTGACGTCAAGACAGAGCTTGTGAGAATCTAAAGGAGGCAATAAAATAATAGCATTTATTTATGTACTTCTATTTCTATTGTACAAGGACAGAATAAAAAGAACTGTTTGAAATGCAAATGCAACTAATATCAGCAGGTCCTTTATAGTGAAGCATTCAAACAAAAAATGTAATGCAAATTAGCCAGTCAGTCAATTTTAAGAAGCCAAACATCCATTCTATATATTTGATTATTAACACTGACAGAGGTGCAATCAATAGACTATGCATTTATTACCCATAAAAGTATATAGGCTTGAAATTTTGCTGTTCTATGTCAAGGTTTGCTATCCAAGTTTGTCTTCTAGTAATCAATATCTTACCATTTACTCTTGTGTCGTAACTGTTATAACTAAAGAAAAACAATATATGATAATCCATGCTATTATTATTACACATAATGGAATTTAAGATGTCCTTAAATTTTATTACATGTAGAATGCTCCACCCTCTAATGCGGCGCCATGGAGCAGTAGTCGTGTCTAGGGGTTAAAACTGTCTGGCCTTTATTTAATTACACTATTGAGTTATTTGGAGCCAATTTTGTGCACTTTGCGTGTGGTATGTGCGTAAATGTGTGGCTGAAGCGATCAATGCTATAATTCCGTTAACAGTCCTCTTAGCCCAGACTGAGGAACCTGATTAACGGATTAGCTGCCACAAAGTTCAGTTCACGCAGCATTGCCATTTCCTCACCACAGATGCAGTAGATACAGTATTACATGAAATATATATTTAGAGTAAAAAAGGAGAAGCAGATTAGTGTAAATAATGATGATTCTGGCTTTTCCTACCAGGCTCATTGAAGAACAGGTCTTTTTTATGATGTGCAACGAAGAGAATTTACAAGGCACCACTGCCTTTTTCCAGCAGAACTTTAATTTTGTTGACCGATTTAAAGCTAGGGTAACTAATATTTATCTATCTAATTCCTATCTCTCATAAACGCACATCTCTAATAGTCACATACAGGGACTTTTGGCCTCTAGCACACAACAGTTTCAGATGGGGAAGTGAAGCAGGGTTGATCACCTTCGTACAGCCAATCAGCTCTCATTCCAAAGCATCATATAGACGAGTCTGGCTCTTTCTGTGTGCAATATATAAAATGTTTTCTAATTAGATGAATACAGCATATAGCACAACCACAGACTGTATATATAAATGGATAACCTGCTAGCAGCCACGTTCGAAATACGAGGTTATCATGGGAACACTTCCGGCTCCATCCACTCTGGCTCCAGTTCACTTTACATTGAAAAATTGTGGTTTCTCTGTAACTGCTGCTGTCAGACTCGTCATTTTGGTCTTAAAATATTCATATTTTTTTTCCATACGCCGCTTTTGTGTCTGTAAATCAAGATATGAACATTAAAAACAGACAAATCAGCTGCCTTCTTTCCCCGAAGACAATCCCGCTTACGTTAGCAACAGGTTTGATTGACAGCGTTGCTAAGCACCCACCCCCCTGCCAAACCAGCGGTGCGGGCGGGAAGGGGAGTTACCTTCAACAGCTTCGCTCCAAATTAGCTCTTTGGTTGCTATGATACTTGTGGTAGGAAATCCAAATATGGAGCTCCATATTGGCCCTTATAACTGTTAGCTTTGATGAGCTTCATTCGACTGCAGCCGAACGCTATGGGTGATGTCACACTCACTTAGTCCACTTCTTTATACAGTCTATGAGTACAACACATACACTTACAATACACTTTCTGGGAAGATCAAACAGAATTTACTAATTTAGGAGAAAAAGTACGTTAGCTTTACACATTAGCATACTGTACTTGGCTTCTATCTATAGACTTGCATTGGTGCCTTTCAGAAAAATGAAGTGCAGACGTTTCAGATTGTGTAATAAATATTTAAGTAAGGAAGATGACAGTGGCATTTCCTATTGAGGCCATAGCAGAGAAGGTCTATTTTGTGTTGGCCAGAAGAGGTGAGGTGAGGCAGGTCAGATCACTGGAGCAGAAAGCTACAGAGTGAATCAACAGTCCCAGTACTGTGTGTGCTCAAGCTAGCACACACTTTTAATGATGTACAAGAGAAAGGACCAAGAAACTCTTTTATCCATCTGTCCACTACAGTTAAACTCCTCTCTCATCGCCATGCCATTTGTTTTGACTTACTCCCTTTTCGCATAACTGAGTGCAAATCTCAGAGACTTTGATGCACTTCATAGCACATTTTTTCATCTTTCTTCTTTTCTTGATTAGTGTTTCACAAACAGTGGTACTGCAGCACTACTCTGAGTCTTAATTTAATTAAACATTTATCACACCATATTTTCAGAATTCTTTTGAATGAAAACACAATACTTTGCATCTCAAAATCCCAGTGTTTTAACATTGGATTAGACCCTAGTCCTGATTCTGACTCATGTAGATGGGTACTTAAAAAGCCAGAATAGGCAGTTGGATTAATACATGTGAAACTTTTGAACTCAATCTCACCTTTATGATGACGCAGCTAAATTAAACATACAATATATCATAGCTTGCATCCTCTACAGACTATTTCTGTTTATCTGTGGAGGTTTATCCATACTCTTGATTGATTATTTGAGTTAATTGCAGGGTGCATCTACCCCAGGCCAATGCCAATACCACCAATCACCTGCTCCCCCACGGCGGTGACCTCTGCTGCAGCCACAGCCCTTCCAGACATTTTCTCCTCGTATGTCAATAATAGTTGGACATCATTCACCAATCACCCCCTCTCTGCACTTCAACAGACTAAAACCCCCATGGGATATAGGGTTACTTAAATGGGTAAGGTCAGAATACATTACAAGGTAAATCGATTAATATATTGATCAGTGAATGGGCTTTTAACAAAAAAAAAAAAATTGCGCTAAAAAGGACTGCAGTGAAACCAAAATCGCAATTTGAGTTGGTATCATTATCATATTGCAAAGGTTGCAATTATTTAGATACATAAAATGCCCTCTGCAAAGAACAAAATATCCAGTCTTTTTCTAAAAAAAAAAACCCTACAAACATGTTCTGAAATTAATATTATTCTTGTATTAAATTTATCAGTTCATATCTCAGTCTTCTCTCAAATGTCAATGTTTCTTGAGTTGTTTACAATGTGCACTCTGAACAGAATCCCACTTTTGATACATATTTCACAAATCTAAACGCATATTTATTTATTTTTTCCCCAAACCGTGCAGCCCAAGTGTTAAAAACAGGTAGAGAAAAAATAAGATCCAAAATATAGTGATGAGCTTGAAAGCAAAGTCAAAATTGCGCAATTACTTACACAGGTTATGGGCTTTCTATGTTAATAGAAAGCCCATAACCAGCCCATCGTCCACTCGCCGTTCTCTTCTCATCCTTTATTAAACTCCTGTGTATCATTTAGAGCTGGAGCTTTTTCAGACAGAATAATTACTATTGATTAGCGTGGCCTCTCAATAGATTATACTCACACATTTGCTTAAACACACACTCAGGCGGAGAAAAATCAACTCAAAGTCTCCAGACAACGGGTTCATCAGATTTGATCTACTCTCTGGTCATATTTATAAGGCAAAAATATACAGTAAATTGCTATGTGTTATGCTTCTCAATCAGATGTCATAGTTTAAACATTTATTTATCAGTTTGTTGCTACAGCGCTACAGTTCGGACACAGATCTGGAGGAGCTAGAGGAAACCGGAGACCATAGGTTACCTAGCAACCAGTGAGGAGAGAAAAGTCGCAGCGAATCGCGGTGTAATAAATTATGTGAAAAGAGACCAATGGAAAAGCCAAATTTGAGAGCTGAGAAATGACTCGTCCAATCAGAGGTGAGCGTTAATAGGTCCGCCCACATGAAGACGGATACATCTCCATTAATAGAAGGAGAAGTGTAAGTATGACTGGAAACACTGGAGGGGGAGGTAGGGGGGCAGGGGAATACAAAGACGCAAACATAAGGAGAACATGGTCTAACCAGGGCAGCAAAATAAAGGAAAAAAACTCAAGTACAAAAGGAGCTCATGAACTGAATCAAAATAAGATTACAGAGGAGTTGTTGGTGGGTTATTTTTACGGGACCACTATATGGCATAACACTGAACCAATTAGCAAAGTAAAGGAAATATATTAATAATAGAGGAATATATTTTTTATATATTTTTTCAGGATGCAATTGAATATAAAAGAGACAACCTGGGATGCTAAAATATCTATAATGCTATAATATTCAGCCACCACTACCTGATTTTTAACATGTTAAAATATTTAGGCTACACTAAACTAACTTACTAACTTAAATTAAATTTGGGCACAATAATTCATAATAAATGACATAGAGAGAGAAAGGAGTTCATGTTCATCATTAAAGGTACAAGACTTACAAAGAGCATATAAATGTTATGGAAACAGCCCTTATAATATAACTAAGGGTCAATGACAGGACAGTAAAGAAAAGAGACTCGTGTGTGTGTCAATGAATGTACAACTCTGATATCATTATTTGTGACAAAAACAGGCAGCAGTGTTTAAGAGACAAACAAAACAAACTGGCAGAAGACAACATCTAAACTAAGCCGCCACAACAGTCGTACAAAATTAGCGGTTTATTAAAAGCCGCCAACGTGAGGTCACAGCTTGGCGACTAAAGATAGAGCAAACACTTGTCTTTCAAAATCTGCGGTTGTTCTACATACAGGTCTTACTTTACCTGTTGTATCTGCAAAAGTCATATAGACAGGTCAAATTTTAGCAGTAAAGTAAATGGATTGTTGTTAAATATTTAGTCTATACATTTCAGCACACAATACACCAGGTTGTAATCATGGATCTTGTAACTAATGTTGAACACCAAATAAAATAATTTATCATTTCGACTAATCTGTCCAGGGACCATTTGAGAAGTAAGGGGAAGATTAATGGGATTGATCCGCAGTCAAGTTAAAAACCAAATTGCGTTGTAGTCACTTGTTGTAATGCAAAGAGATGCCTGCATCCCGTGTCGTATACTTAGATCCAAAACCACCCACAATGTTTTCTCTCTGTACTTCCTTGTATAACAGCTGATTATTGTAAAGTCGCACTCAGATTTACATTGTATAGCCAATAGCATCAGCACCAATCAGCAATAACTCACAACTGTATATTCCAGTATCCCAGATTTTAGTCTCTTTATAAGTAAGATGTTGCAAATAAGGAAAGGACACAAATTAGGGCATCAGTCGGCAATGCGCATGTTTAAAAGTACTGATGTTAGCTTATTGCATTTTTTCATGCTTCGATTTGCTTATCCAAAACTAGATCAACAGACAAGACCTGGCCTGTATATTTTTGGGGAGTTTGGATTTCATACCTCTGACAAACTTGCCAACAAAGTGCACATTCCTCAAAACGCAAAAATAAGCAAAGGGGACATGAGGAGGTATGCTAGTAGATTCTTAGGATCCAGCTGATCCTAATATCTACAAATAAAGTCCAGTCACACACACAGAAAACTCGGCCGTACACAAGTGGTGTTTATCACAAGCAAATCAATGGGTTGCTATACGAAAATACGTCTGTGTCTACAAACGCATTTATGAACAATTATTAATACTTAACACACAATAAACTCACAAAAAGTGTAAATGGTTTGGATGGCACACACTGACTATAGTAACAATATGTTGTTATCCTGTTGATAATGTTGCAATGCACCATACACAATCACATCTAAATACTACCACTCTCTCGCTTCTTAAATATGGTGTATCACTGTAGAAGGCTTACCTAGGTCCACTTAGGTTGGGACTTCTTCCCAATGACAGACTTTGCAGTTCCGTACTTGATTTCTATAGCTTGTGGCTCTTCTCTCAGATGGAGCCTATAACGGTATCCTGCCTTTAGCCGCCACCAAAGCGCTCCTTAATTCACTCCTCGCCTCCTCACAACCAGCTTTGTCTCCGTTCTTCTCACACTCTGCAGATTTCCAACTCCTCCTCTTCCCTTCTACTACAGCTTGCGGCAGCCAGACTACATCTCCTACATGTCTCTGCCTGAGCTCCCTCTCTCTCCTCTCTCTCTGTGTACACACGCTTGCCCCCCCTTCACTGCTCCGCCCCCTCCCAATCGAGCCGTCACTATGGAGACACCGGGCCCATACCGCGACAAGCTGGAGCAAGCTCACGTGCATGGAGCAGTGCAATGCAGGGGTTAAAGGAACTCTATGAAGGACCAAAAAATTTAATATTTATCTTTATGATTATGATACAAACAGGTCAAGTGGCTAAAATTCAGAGTTGCATGTATTTTTAGAGGTAGAGAAACCGGAGCACCAAGAGGAAGTCTACACAGACATGGAAGTACTTGTAAACTCTTCACGCCCAAATACTAATTATATGGAAACGCAGGTTGGAACAAGTCAGAAAGGGCATACGAAACATATTAAATCATGGTTGAAATACAATCATTCCTATACACTGACATCCTTCCCTGCCCGCAACCTGGGTGAGGTTCATTTAAATGATGAGCACTCTAATGGTATTGTGAAATATATGACTTTACTTATTGTGAAACAAATTATTTAAAGCCGTATCCTCCTGTCTAACCATATTAGTCAAGCTTCATTTCTAACTACTACTACTATAAATGATTTGAACATTTAAACTAACTTTGTGGAGTTTATTCTTTATCTCACACCAACCAAATTACCCGGTGAGAAGTGGAAGTGTGAGGGCCAAATATGGCTATAGTGAAGCACATTTACAGGAAAGAACACTGCTGAGGTACACTGTTATCCTGAGGCAAAGCCACCTACTTCTAAACTGACTCCAGATAACATATAACGTTTCACTGTAAACCATGTGTTCAGATTACGGTCTCCACTGCATTTAGACATATAGACAGCAAAGATTAAGATAGATATTTGTCTGTATGATATTAAATTGTATGAATCTTCAGTCTTGTCATTGCAAGTTGTACCACAATCCAGCTATATTAGGAATAATAAAACAGCACAACTAACAGAGAACTAAACCGATCGATACTAAAACTATTATCAAAACTAGATTTGAACAAGTATCAAATCTAAAAAAAGTCACATTAATGAACCTTTCCTGAATATATTTAAAATGACCATCAGCGGTACCTGTACCAGAGTTTGAGATGCCCTGGTATAGGATACACTCCTGCAGTGTCTAACAAAGACACAAACCATCTGGTGCTGGCTGAGACAATCTGCCCATTTGGAGCCCTGACAGAGGAGGTGATAAGGATAGGAACATGGAACACATAAAAAGTCCTTGGATCTGTGTCAGCAAATGTAATTCAGCCCTCAAAAGCACATAAAACACAACCTAATTCATTTATACAAAGTGCACATATCTGGTCTCTATGGTAACTAGTAGCTGTCATGGCAACCGAGTACAAGACTATCATCAGGACCGGTCTCGATTTACTTCTTTGACTCATCATCCTGTTACACGCAAACCATTTAGTAAGATTCTTGTGAAATTTAGTTAAAGAATCATTTTGAAATAAAGATGTTGCAATACAGTTGATATAAGGATAAGACCACGTACTCTACTTAAAATACCAGGAAACCCAGAGGCAGGTCTTCACATGACCAAGTGAGGAAGCGCACGTCCTCACTACCAGAGAAGAGGATACAACTGACTGTCATTTAAGTTACTTCTGTAGTGTGTGTGTGTGTGTGTGTGTGTGTGTGTGTGTATGTTGACTGTGACTGAACATATAATATAAGTTCACTGTCTTCATTTCCCAACATTTTAAGAACTTTTTCCTATTCAGATAATATTTTGTTTTAAATAGTTAATATCCTACTTTTTCATAATTCTGAAACCCGTGTTGTACATTCTACATAAGTTTTCACGTATAACTATTCTATGTACATTTAAATATTATTATTATTTTCCTGTGTCTATACAGTATACAGTTTACAGTGTACTGTTTGAGCAATTATGAAGAATAAATACTTTCTTTTTTATGGTGTATTGATAAGATTGAGATCAAACATAAG
Organism: Periophthalmodon schlosseri; assembly: GCA_000787095.1. Classification (NCBI taxonomy): domain Eukaryota; kingdom Metazoa; phylum Chordata; class Actinopteri; order Gobiiformes; family Gobiidae; genus Periophthalmodon; species Periophthalmodon schlosseri. The sequence goes on from KN475737.1 coordinate 93,031, forward strand.
ATTTTTCTTTAGTTTAGGGCAGTTCACTTGCTATCACTCCTTTGTCAAATCATACTTTTTACACTTTTCATCTCCAAATACACAAAGTCAGGAAAAAAAAATGTTAAAAATAATTCTACAGAACTTACTATAATCTGTCTGTTAAACTATTCCAAAGGCATCTCACTGATACACACATACCACACAATGAGAGGTCACTGTGTAGCCCCCCCTTGCAGTCCCCACTTGCTCACAAACAGTCATTTACAGCCGCTATCCCGAGTGATATCAGGGTTCACTCATGTAGAAAACATTACTGAAATCACTCCTGGAGGACCATAGACTATCTGCACTCCACCAGTACGATGCGCCTTTCCAAAAACCAAATCCATTTCTAATTGCCTCACACCAGCTCTCTGAGGACTCACTTGAAATGAGAGCAATTTGCAGCTTTGACGCATTTTATCAGCACTTTTAGAGAAGACAATCAAACAAACAGAGGAACAACATTGCCATCTTGTGGTCACAAATAAGCAACGACTGCATCTTAACATACTGCAGAGAAATGAATATGTATTCAGCAGAGGGAGACAGAAACATCAGTGAATTGACTAGCAGGTTTTGAAAATTGTTGTCTTATGTCAGTGCTGTGAAAAAAAAAAGATTTCTATAGCTTCAGGTTGTTAAAAAATAATAATTAAAAAAATTGATACCCAGAAATGATTCAAATCTAGATACTCATTTCAACAAGTATCGATACTGACAAAATGATCATATATAGGACAAAACTGGACTTTTCCTGAAAGGTTTTAGAATGATCTTGATCTATATCAGAATTAATATGAGACCACATGGTAACATAAAAGAAGCAACTATTATTTTGTGTTTGTTACATGTGTGTTACATACTGTCTTAGCATTAGCCATTGTGTTTATCTTTAAATAAATAACTAGTACATGTGTTTTTTGGAGGGGCTGCTATGTATTCTTTGATACGATATAGACCTATGACTAAAGGCCTTTTTTCTTTAATCAGAAATAATGAATAGGTCCTGGATTAATTACCACCATTACGAGCAAGTGAAGGCTAATTAGCTCAACCCATTGAGTTTGGAGATTAATAATACAATTTTAAAGCAGAAATCTGAATTAAAATGTGCTGTTTAACTTCTGAATAATGGATTTCAATTTATTTTTTGTTATAGCAATTATTTAAAAAAATTGCATATACTTTTGTGTGAGAGCTCTGTTTTCTTAGGCAACCTTTGTTTTACTGCCTAAAAGGATATAAGTAAGGGGAAACCAGGATATATGATCAAGGCTACAGTAAGAGTGTATTGCATTGAATGCCCTTTATGAAGATCAAATGTTATGGCAGATTTGACCTGAGTGATTGATGTAAATACAAGAGTCCTGACACAGCTTTAGGGCCAGAGCAAAGAGCAGCCCTCCAGCCTTCAGTGCACAACATATGAACTGTCTCAACCTTGTGCTGAGAAAAAGGGCATTTATAAACCCAATTGGATATTAATACAAAATAGTTAATTTTTTTGTAATTTGTTTTGCTAATCTGTTATTTATTCTGCATAGTTTTATTTTCTGTTAAATGGGGCACCTCTAGAAAACCTAATAGCCACGAATTAAGTCCACCTAAATAACAATCGTTGTTTTTTTATTACACATTTTTTGTAATTGACTAATTGAGCAATATTTGTAATCCTGAATAATATTTGATTAATTGCACAGCTCTATAGTGTTGATAACATGACAACATTCTACTTTATATTTAAAGTATGTTTTAAGTCACTCCACTAAAGTATCCCAGATACACTGACCTCTGAAACGGGGGACCCTGCAGACCTCATTATGGGACAGACAACTCACAACACTATGTCTAGTCTACTGTATCTACAAAGTTGTGACTTCAAATCAATTTCAGTAAAGCATCTTATCGCTGGGGTTGTGTATTGGGGCACAAAGGTTTTCTTCTTGTTTTAAAACTTTTGTTCATTATTTTCATAGCAACGCCTTATCATATGTTGACACTAATTACCTAGGCACATCCTGGCTCAAATTCAGTTTCTACACAAGATAACGTAACTTATGTCGAAAAACAGATTTGCACCGTGTAAATAGAATATGCATAACAAAAAGAGCCCAAATGAAACACCTGTAAACCTGTACACCTATATACTACAGCTCATATATATGCAAAAACACATTCACACGTTGCCTGCCTCACATATGCGTTTACACAGCCTCACACACAGACACAGTGCAGTGTGTGGGTGGTATCCCCAGTGCCGTCAAACATCTTGCATCCCACATGCTTATATAACTCCCTCTCCACCTCCTCCAGCCGATCACTCATCTCTTTATCCTCCACTGGGAAGGGAAACATCCATTTTCCCATCTCCATCCCATTCAAAGTGCTCCGCAATCAGGGGTGATTTGGTTACACTCGGGATATCAAAGGGGCACATCGTTTTGATGAAATACTGCGGCGGAAAGACCCTCTCCTAAGTCAAGATATTACAGCGCGTGACACAGTCTGCACCACTTGTAGCAAATGTCATACACAGCTTTAAATATATTAAATATTATTAACTGTATTCAAAAATAAGCTTATGTTAAACAAGTGCATAAACTAGAAAGTGCATATGTTACAGGCAAAGTAGGACATTATCAGTATTCTCTACTTTGGCCTAATGGCCGTTAGGCAAAGTAGAGAATCTAAGTAGAAAGTAAACTGTTTGATGTCATTGTAAAAATCAGCTTGCTCTTTCTTATTCTGTATTATATTTTACCAGTTGTTGAGGCCTTTTTTCTGGTAGATGTAGCCTATACTTCTAATACAAATTTTATTAATAGTATATAAATAACGAAAATGTTCTAGATACAAATAACATTTAATAATATAACATAAAACTAACATAATAGGGCCTACAAAGAAGGCTTGTTAGTATAGGCTTGCCATTAGGGGTATACTGAGTAGGAATGCACCGATACTGGTAATGTGTATTGGACTGATACCACGTGCCAGTACTCGTACTTGTCAATGTGCCTCTGATACCAAGATCTGATGCCACTATAACTGCGCTGTGTCTTCATTTGACGCTCACAGTTCGCCTCTCAGCTGAGCAGTGAGCTCTGAGCAGTGAGCTCTGAGCAGTGAGCTCTGAGCAGTGAGCTCTGAGCAGTGAGCTCTGAACAGTGAGCTCTGAACAGTGAACTCTGGATTCTATTGGATTGGAACTATTGGATATTAAATAATGAAATAATTAATTAGATTTACCGCTGTAATAGAACCTCTGTAAAAAATAATGCTTGGTGTCGGCATTGGTACTCGGTATTGGCAAGTACTCAAAATTAAATATTCATACTTGTTTTGGAAAAAGTGGTATCAGTGCATCCCTAATATTGACAAATGTGGAAATCTTGATATTTCAGGAAGAAGGGTCTCAGAGAGTACAGAATGTATGAATATACATTCTACATACAGTATACAGTATATCCAGTGTAATTTTGGTGTAAATGTGGCTGATTTTACACTTTACATATTCCAAAAGTAGTTTAGATATTTGCTATTCTGATAGCTCTCAATTCTCCTCAGCGTGGGTATTTGGATAAAATACCATAACATCCTGCATGTAAATCTGTAATATGTCAATTTATTTCAATTAGATTTCTTTACAAAAATGGTTTTGGACAAAAAACACACATATTCATATATGTAGACTGCACTAAACCAGTGATTCCCTGGGCTCACTGAGAGCAGGACTAAGGCTTTTGAGCTGCAGTGTTGAATGAAAGAACACATAAAACACAGGACCAAAGTCTGAGAGTTTTGATTATAAAATATGCTTTTGGGGAACAACTGATCAGTTTTGAATGTACAACTACATTTTGCTGGGCTAAAGCTTTACTGCCAATCGAACAAAAAATGCTAAAATGTGCTGTCTGTCATACTGCCTAAAAGACATTAGACATTCTGTAGAATGATTATCAACTTTGCCTGTAACACATACACATGTAGTTCATCAGAGAACCTTGAGCTACAGTGTACCTATTAATAATAGAGCTTTTTAAATTAGTCCTTCTCATCCTCATCTGACCTCAGGCGTCAATCACAAAAGAGATGAGGTAACTTAATTTGGATTTCAAAGCACTGCAGGTTAATTTGTGGACACTGGAGATACAGTACATTCCCAGCATGCAACAAGTGCAACAACTGTACAATAAACAATGTAATGCACCAATTTGTTTTATTGCCAAATTATAGAAATATCTGATTGATATTGTATGCTTAGACTCCAAATCCTTCATAAAGAAACACCATTTATACATATCTGGATTTTGAATCTTAAGGTTAAAGACTGGGTCTCAATAGCCACTTTTAACAGAGGAAACAGGTTCACTGGGCTATGAAGGTGTGAAGGAATGAAATACAAAAGGGTAGATGAGGTCTGTCACTGAAGCTGTATCAAATGATGCATAATGCGTCAAAACAAGACATTCTGTGCTTTACCTCTACATAAAACTGTAAACCTATATGGACACAAATTATATAAAATTAAATGTCATCAAGTCAAAATTATAATAAGTTAAATTATATAAATTGCATGAATAAAGAAGTATGTTGCATTGTTAAACCACCATCTTTAACCTATGGCTATAGCTTATTGATCTGGTTCCTGGAAACAATTGAGATCTATGACACAGGGATCTATAATATTGTTGATTTGAAGACAATGCATGTAGGGCACAGCATTTGTGGGTCATAAACAAAGGCACTTACATTGATTAGCTCTATCTCCCAGATCTTCTTGACCAGCTCCATGGAGGTGTAGCCATTCACAAGGAAAGACTTGGTGTAGTCCCCAAGCTCCAAAGACTCCAGCCACTCTGCCACTGAGGTGGGGTTGTTCCCGTCATAGCCAACAGGCCTCACCTGTAGAAAAGACAAACAGGAACTGTTAATTAGGCTTATTTCTTCTACAATGTTCATGAAATGGAGTTAGTGGAGTTTTTCTAATACAATACTTTTGTATGAGGAACCTACATTCCTCCAGTCAAAGATGGTTAATGTTTGTTAGTAGATGATAATGTAAAACCTAGGCATAATGATACAGTATTCATAGCGGTTCATTACAAGAAATACAGTTGCTTGTTGCTTTTACAGTACAGTATATTTTGTGTTGATCAATATATCTAGAAGCATCAGAAAAAAGCTGTTTTGAAGATGTGCAAAAAGAGAATACAAGTATATAATCTAAATAAAAACTATTACAAAAACACTGTAATATGGCCAGATTAAAAACAATTGTAGTACTAACCCTGGGTAGCAGACGTATGGCCTGGAGGAGTCGTTGTCTGTGGGCAGAGTTAAGAATCCCAATCTCCAGCAGGTCCTGGTCCTCCACCACATTACTGCCCTGAAAGTAAACAAAAATGGCATAAGCATCTCTGCAACACAGAAATAGTAGTTCTTATGTTTTAAGGATAATTGTTTAAGGCCTCACAAAGCTCAAGGGTTGTACTTTTCATCATAATTACTGAACAAACACCACTACATCCTTAAAATGCAAGATAATAAAGGTGCAGTTTGTAACTTTTCTGGAGAGGTGTCTGCAAGCAGCTTGCGTTACCAGTAATGTTCATCAGAATAGCATTAAACTTATCCATCTTGAATTTATATAATTATAGGTGTTTTATTGCCTTGTATTGTGTGTGAGCGGGGTCGCCTTTTCACAGAACTGCAACTTGACCTGGTGGCCAGATAAGAGTCAGGTTTATGGAGATGCAAGCTCCACATTCATTTGAGTTTATATTTGTGCTAAAAAGTCACGTACAGTGGCGTTAAATGCATAACAATTTCTAGTGTGTACAAAATGCAACCCAGCCTGACTTAAAACCTCCATTAATTACTACAATAACAACTGAACATCTGCTGCGAAACAATGAGCGCAACACAGAGGTTTATGTCGTCAGCCCTCGACCCATTCAGGAAACACAAACACACAGCAGGTCTGCATAAGCCACAGTTTCACCTTTAATTAATCCAGTGACAGACCTATCAGTCCCCCTCCTGCAGGGAGGCAGACAGAGCAGGCTTCATACTCGCACATAATTCAGGTGAGAGCGGAGGGAGCCGAGGTGGAGATGTGCAGAGCATTCACAGAGCTGCTGCACAGGCAAAACTGTCTCCCAAAACTGTCACTAATACAGACAATGACACCAGCAAAGAGGAGTAATTTCTGGAATAGTCATAGATAAATATAGAGAGGAGACAGGGCATGTGGATGCAGTCCAAGCACCATCAACATAGCTGTCACAGAGGATTGAAAGGTGACATTTACTAGTCAGACCAAACACACATGAAGGCGCAAGATACAAGATTGGAGTCTTCCTACACTAGGCTTTCAAATCAAAGTCATAAAAACAGTCTGACATTTTAACTCAATATATGAGATAGCTATCAACCTGTCCGAATCCACCAGAGAGATAGAGATACACACTAAGGCGCACAGTTTAGGCAGTTTATTGTACAATGTTGACTACACAATAACTCCATACTATTGAGCAATAAAGCATTGAGCAATAAAACATTTTCAAAGGATTAACTTTTTGGGTGGCGGGTCTGCCACCTGCTTGTCTCCATGAAGATGTGATTGTTTTGCTTGGAATGTTCCATAGAGACAGGTGAGATCACAGTGCCAAGTCACAGGTCAGATCTGTGTTGACGCGACCCTGCTGAGTAAGAATGAATGTTCGTAAGGTATTTTTGAGCAATAAAACACCTGTAATTAAATAAATGCTAGCTAGATATATTTAATGCCATCCTGTGGAACATTCCAGGTAAACATAGGTTACATAGTTCATCTTTAATGTGATTTTAATGGGGTTTTGTGTCATTTTTTCATATAGATAAGAGGGGTCAGGAAGGGCCTCCAGCATAAAACATATGCAAAATTAAAAAAAAAAATCTGGAATTTGCAAAGCGTTACTGGACAAATGAATATTGTTATTCTGAATCACAGTGACATCACATGTATAGTAAATACTTTCAATCACTCAAACACTTATTTCTATTTGAATTGTTTTACACTCCACTTACCCATTCATTAAGAAATAGTGGGGAGTTAAATTGCATTTAACTATTCTTTGATTTAAACTTAGTATCAATTATTCAAGAGATATAATGTTGCTTCTTCCTTCCAACAGTGCATTTTGCATTAATCAATATATCAGGAGGCAGCTGCTGACTTCTGCACTGCAACAACCTGTTCCACCCTTTGTGTGAGAGGAGTTCATAGATCAGCTCCCAGTCTGTTTGACACAGCTCTGAGGAGGCTGGGCAGGGAGTTTCACAGCACAATAATGAGACAAGAAGTCAGTGAGAGAGAGAGTGTGGCGTTCAAAGGCAAGACTAATTGTTCCCTGTTGGAGCCCGGGTAAAAAGAGACAGATTTCCTTAATGTTTATTTCATATCTCCAAAGCTTTCCAGTCTCAGCTTCCTAGAAACAAAACAGAGTAATCACTAGATGCCCTTTTGTGGAAGATAGAGTGGCCAGTGTCAGCAGACAGGAGTAATATTTTTTTTGTAGAGCTTTCGAACAACAACACATTTGTCTAAAAGCAGTACAAAACTTCAAATGTAACCCAGCAAAGAGGGTTGGATTAGCATTAGGATGGTCAAATAAATCAATACCCAGATACTAATCAATAGTAAAACTAGAATTTAAACTAGATACTGTCAACACAACACAAAATAATCACATAAACAGGACAAAGCTGGACATTTAGGTCAGTTTTAGGTTTTGATTTATATCATATCACTAGTACAAGACCATGTGGGAATATTAAATAAACTGTAACTGAAAGGCAATAGTGTGCAAGTTCAACACAATTTGCTTTCTGCCTTCTTCAGATAAAGCCTGGTTTTAAAATTCATAGGGCATTTGCACCAGGGCAGCAAAGCATATATCACAACAGGTATACCCTCTGTAGCATCTCGCAGGTGAGTGAGAAAGATCACCTTTAATCTTGTCGTTTCCACTATCAGCACCGTACACTGCTGTATTATATATGCCATATTTCAGGATCAGTTCATGTTTAACTACAGCCAGAGGACTATGCAAGGTGAACAGGCCACTTAGCTGCAGACTGAAGCTATAAAGAAGACAGAGTTGAGAGCCAATTAGAGCCAAGGTGTACAACATATATCACTGATGCAAAGCCGGTGGAAAATAAGGATGTCTTCGCTCAAACCTCATTAAATCGATTTTTCCAGTAGATGGCAAAATGTACAAAATTTAAATTAGGGGCCAAATGACAGATTCCTGTAGTGAGACAAAAAGAATATACAGAGTGTATCATGACTACTTGTCTATGCATAGTCCTATACACAACAAGCTTCTCAGAGTTAAGAATTAACTATGCTGCAACAGAGAGGGGGGTGATTATCTTAAAACTGGGGATATGGTGGTTCTGTTCTGCTGCTGTGTTCTTGGGCAAGACACTCCACGCCCTAAGCACTCAATGCTTATATGTCCCTATGTGTTACTGACAAATAAATGGATAACATCTATATTATACTGCTAGAAACAGTCCATTGTGACTTTCAGCAGTCTTAGCAGACAAGTCTAATCCAGTTCACTGTGCAATTATTTTCATGCACTAATAGGTTGTTATGTTACACCTAATCTTTAAATGCATCAAAATGCCATAGCTGACATGCTAACGTGCAGAAACATGCTACTTAATTTGCTTCACTTACACTGGAGAGATAAAATTGCTTTTCTCGAATCCAATTTTCACTCTGCCTTCAATCCCACATGTACAGTGTATTTATACACTCAATGTTATATTTCCAATGTCCTTCACAAAATGATGGTCTCTATCACAACTGAGTCACCTCCATCAATCCAGAAACACTTGACCTCTATCACTTGCTGAACACGCCCACTGTGATGACCTTGTTAATGGGTGGTAACTGTAGATTGGACCGAGGTAAGAATCCTATACAGCTTACACCATATCATATCATCAAGCTGGGTGAGGTAATTGTACCAAACCATTTCTCTGAATTAACTTGAGACCCTAACTTTGGCTTCTTTTTACACATGATTGATTTTTTGCACTATTTACACATAAGGACCCTTGGCCCTGATAGCTGTTGAAGTTTGAAAATCATGCATACTGTCTACATGTCTAAAATACAGTCCAGAATACAAATTAAATTGTGATGCACTGTGTATTTTTAACACATTTTTGTCCAAATCAATCTAGACATCTATAATAATGATGATGAACACTCCACTGTTGTCATTATTCATTCACTCCATACTCTGCAGTGATAAGCTACTTTTAAAGCCTTGGAGACATCCAGCCAATCTGTTTCATCTGCACAATTGACACCAACAATCACTCACACACACACACACACACACCACTACTTTCATACTAGGCAAGGTAGGTGTCAGTGTCTTGCCTGACACCCACCAAAAGACACACATTTGAAAAACTGTAAGGAAAAAGTTTCTTCTCAATAAATGATTCCAAGATTAGAATGAAAACCATTTACATAACGAAAATAATAGGACATAAAGTAATTGAAACATGCTGAGAAAAAGTAGAGAAGGTAAAGTGAACTCTTGAACAAAAGGGACTTTAAAGTCACCTTGATTGTGTTGGAGCTATTTCATCTGTGTTATGTATGGATCTGAAGGATTTCAAATGAAACAGCTCAACTGCAAGTCTCTCATGAGTCTTGCATTGATAAGCATTGATGCTAAGGAATGGTTCACCTGTTCATCCAGATTCATGCAAGTGGCTTGAACAATAATTAGACTTCTTTTGTTTGAATTTTCCATGTGAAAGGTCAACAACGCAAATAAGTAAACTCTTTTGTACAGTTTAGTGCTATTATAGTACTTTTAGGTCATTATTTTATGGGCTAGCCTCTAATTTGTCACTTGTCTGCTCATTGTTTTGCAAATAAAGGTTTATTGATTTCTGCTTTACAAACAGCACAAACACGTGAAACAAAAGACTAAAGATTAAGCAAGGAATACAGTTTTTTCAGTAGTAGTAGCAGACGTAATGATGCCTCCTACACTTAATAGAAAATCCAGTTTGAATGACGTGTTTCACAGGGAAATATGGTGTGAACAGCATCTGAACACACTGACCACGTGTCGAGGGCACACACACGAGCCAGACTCAGACGCTGTGATTTCTACTGGTTCCTATGGTAACCAGTAAAACCAGGGTCAGACTGTGGATTTCAAACTGCACTTGCAAACATACATAATGGCATATGAACCGCCTACATACATGCCTGTGTAGCCTTATGTCAAGATTGTATTGTTAACAAGCTCCCATTGTGAGATTAGATTACATATTTTATGTTAGAGGTGAATGGTTCCTCTGTGGTAGCTAAGGAAACGTATCATCCTTGCATCCTATTCAGTCAACTGACCACAAAAACATTACATTAAAAACAAACATCTGTAAATCTATTCCCAATCCACATCTTATTGCATCTACAGCCTCCTTGCAAGAATATCTCTCTCTCTCTCTCTCGAATGCACCTCCACCTACATCAAAGTCTCTTAAATGCGTAAATCTCTGAATGGTTTCTCTTGTTACGTCACACAAAACCTGAAATGAAACCATGGATTCGCCTGCTTCTCAATCCAGAGGCTACAGGTGGTTGCCAAGGAGTAATTAAAGGCATAAGCACTAAAAGATATGTTAATTAATAGATGCAGTATGATTGGTCTATAAGAAAACATTTTGACTGCAGTGGTCATGTACATCTGCAGTGAGATATTGAAGGAGATTTTGCTGAAGAGGAGATGTGGCGTAGGAGGACCTCACATGGCATCAGTGGGGAGAGGCAGAGATGGAGAGAAAGAGAGGAGGAGGAAGTTTGATTGGATATTATCATGAACAAGACACAGTGACAAATTATGATGTGTTAGAGAAAGAAAAAAAGAAGGTGTGACAGACAAGCATTTGTTGTAGAAATACTCACCATAAATTGCACATTGTCGAAGCCATTGGCCAGCAGGTGGTTCTCATATTGGACCAGACCGATTGAGTCAAGCCACTGGCCCACGGACTGGAGCGGGCAGCGGGGACCTATGAGGGGGTGGAGAGGCAAACGCTTGAGTAGGGAGTAACCGTCCACGCGGTAACAGCGGCAGTCCGGCTGAGACAACTGGCACTGCCACATCATGTTGTGACGGGCAAAGTGACTGTCGAACGAGCCCGCCATGCTTCCCAGGAGTCTTTGAGCAAGGCAGTAGGAGGGAGGTTAAGAGGGGAGGGGCTGGGGGACAGGTGAGGAGAAAGACCAGAAAGGAGAGGCTAGGCTAAAAGCATGGTGAAGGTGTGAAGGTCCAGCATGCAAGAGCTGCAAGGTCTACTAAATCCACAGGCAGGGAAACCGGCTTAAGTTGTATCCACACACGCTGCACTTGTCCTGGGGGTAAAATCCTGCGCGTGATGCTCAGAGTTGGAGCGGAGGTATAGATCCACGAGCCACCGTGTTGTCGGTGTACAGCAGCTGCTTTCTTTTTCAGCTGTTGCGCTCGCTTGGCTGCTCCCTCGAGTGTGTGTGAGACAGAGAGAGAGAGAGAGAGAGAGAGAGAGAGAGAGAGAGAGAGAGAGAGAGAGAGAGAGAGAGAGAGAGAGAGAGAGAGATGCATGCGCTGTACTTTCTCTTTATCAACTACTCCCACTCTCATCTGTATGCTTCTGCAGCCTCTCCTCTCTCCCCTGCGCATCCCCTCTCGCTCACCCGCTCCGCTCGCTCTCTCACTTTTCTCTGTCTGCCTCGCGTGTGGTGTGGAGCTTCACCCCGCTCTACATATATATGCCTTGGTCGACTGATAATAGACATCACAACAGCACTGGCTCCTTTGTCTGCAAGCCTGGCTCCCTCCCACTAACGCACACGGCATAACCAGAACGCACACACACACACACACACACACACACACACACACACACACACACACACACGAGTCCCTGTAAATGTGTGGGTAAGTCCGAATGTCTTTGGCTCTAAGTGGATGCATGTCTCACTGTGGTAACCATGGTTAACAGAGGCGTTAGCATTCACCAATGAAACAAGACAGGGAGAGGGATGGAGGATGGGGGCGTGAGTAGTGAGAGAGGAGAGTGAAGGCAGCAAATACACAGAGAGAGATTCAAGGTGCACAGGCAAACAGGTTAAATAATTAACAGAACACTGAATAGATCGGTATGTACTACAAAAGATATGCAGCCTGTAATTATTTTCATCATGCATTCATATTTGCTGTGCTAGTGCAGCGCAACAATGTTTATTACAATTTAATTTGACAACAACACCATCTGTTTCTTTCTATGTATAATACATTCAGACAATTTAAAGCATGGATTCTCAAAATGCAACCTGCCTCGTATGTGGTGTAAGATTTAGCCTACTGATCCTACTGGTGGTACTACATTGCTTCTTTTCTCTTCTGACTTAATCCTGGATTAGATTTAATTTTGACATGAGATAACACTCCAAGGAAACTTGAGTAATATGCATTGAGGGAAAAAATATATGCCACTATAGATTCCATGACATATATTGACATAATATGTAACACTTAAACATAGCACTGTGTGTATAGTCATGCATTTACCAGAAGTGTCTTCTTTAATGTCCAGCCCGCTGCCAATCCCAGCTCCAATAGAGCTCATAATTTTGTCAATCTAAAACAAAGGGAGAAAGGGTCATAGTTAGACAGGTGTACACCATGTGCAAGAAAAAGACACTTCCAGTAATAAGCTGAACCCCTATTTCTGGATTCAAGTGTCACATAACATGATCATTATGGCGCGCCGAATGTCAGTCATCCCCTTGTGGATTGAAAAAGCATGGAGGAGCAGACATCGAGAGGAATTCAGAAAAATGAATGAGAAGACTGGTTTGGACAGAGTTGAAGTGCCCTCATTATACGCGAGGTACAGAGGGGCATCAGCCATCCCTAACCCAGGCCCCCTCCACCCGCTCTGCTGTAGCCTGCACATCTATTTGGCTGCTTAAAACAGCATTGAACCACAGGTCAGGGAACAGGCTGATCTCAAATGGCAGGTCCGAGAAATGCAAACAGGGTTTACAAACAAACGGATCATAACGGTGCCCTTTGATTCAGGGCAGAAGAAATAAAGACTATTGTTGACAGAGAACACAATACTGCTTTTATTTAGTATATGTATTGGATAAATATTTGACTTGTGTTTTTAATTACTTGAACAAGTAGAAGAGGAACTAGATCATATCCATATTTAGGCATGAAGACATTAGACATTTTAAAACATAGATTTTATATTTATAGGGTTCTGTACCATCACCAACAGAAGTACAGCAACAGCAAATGAATGGTGTAAATAAAATAACAAAGATACTGATCATATCTGGAAATAGATTCATTTTCATAATGAAATAAGACAAGCCAAGCAGAGCCTGTCAGAACATTACCTGATGAGTAAAAATTACAGAAGTGACATGATGATAAGTAGCCCGCATTTTACTGTCTCACACACTGCAACATTCTACAACAAGATTTAATGTATTTATAATCTACTACACAGTTTAAAAATAATAATATATGCTATATGCGTTTTGACAGCATAGCAGCTGATTCGCTGAATAGGCAATAATGAGGAAGATTGGATATCCTCGGAACACTGACTGTTGTGTCTCTAGTGAATCACTGAGGCTACAAATAGAGCAAGTTTGTTATTTTACCTCCTAGATGCCCATATATCACTCCTAGATCTCCCTGAAGCCATCTTATCTCATCCCCAACTGGTACGCAATTCAACAGAAAAGGTCACCTTAATTGCTGAAAATTATGGGAAACTCCATATGGTAATTTATTACCCTTGGCAAGACATGTACAGGATTAGAAAAAAGAATGCATAGATGCAAATGAGTAATGTCCTCCAACTCACATTAATGACCCATATAAAATTATGAAAGCCAATTATTTTAGAATAGACAAAAACATGTCCTTGTGTAACTGGAAAACCAGTAAAACAAACAAACAATATGAAAAAATCGGCAGCTAGTCAGACAGTTTTAACTAAGTGGATACACACACACATCAAAAACACAGAGCCTTACACCTCTCGACTCTCTCTTTCTGGTCGACACCCATTAGCACTGCTCTGGTTACTGGGAAAAATCAATGTGGCAACATCTTGAATTAGAGGAACCTTTTTGTGCCATAGCAGCCACTAGATCTATAAAAAAAGAATCTATTAAAGATTTTTGAGGGATTGAGGAAGATTGAGGGTCTATATTGTAAAATGTGCTTGGTATTAAAATATAAAGTAATTAACCTTTTTGGCTTGGTCAAACTTAACCTTTGACCCCCGTTATTGATCTTTTGTTCAGTTTATTGATTTTAAATTTCTCTTCAAGAAAAAGTCCATGTACCTCTTCCCACTCGGCTGTGAAGGAGGGTGTCCTCTCCAGTCTTCCCACCGGAGTGGTACCGTCTCCTGGGCTTGGGCTCTCCGCACCCTGGCCCCGACTGCCAGATCCCCAACTGTGCTCTTCCTTTACAAGACACAACCATGTGTGTTTCAGTAAATACTAATCCATAATAGAGGGAAAGTTGGCCATATATACAAACCTTTAAACAAGCAATAACATCTTCCATTTCTACCACTTTGATCCATAATGAAAAGGTTTTTTTTCATCAAACAGACTATGTATCAAGATTATAACTTATTAAACATGCATTAAGGAAATGTATTCCAGTGTGTTTCTTGGCGGCAGCTCTGTGTCCCAGATCAGTGGGATATATAATTAGCTGGTTAGCGTATTTCCTGCTCTCTATGTTACCCAGCAAAATATTAATATAAAAAAATATGCCTGGTAAGTGAAAATGCTCACTGGAGAGTTCAATATATGTATAACTTAGGTGCTTTATCTAGGCCTGTCATGAAAACACATTTCAAAGTACAATATATTGCTGAAGAAAATATAGACAATAAACATAATACTGAAATTAATTTATGCCACTAACAAAATAACCCTAAAGTAGAATCATCTAAAAAAAAATATTCTAAATCTACAATATGGTTAAAAAATATGGACTGCAATAAATAAACAGTTAGTATTAAGTTTGTATCTATAATAAGTTATTTATTCAACCCTCTAAAGCTCAAATCTTATCGTAGAACAGAAAAATAACAAAATGTTCTCCACTAGTACAAAGAAAAAGTCCCCACGATAAATGCTGACCCGTAAAAATTATTGTTTCATCCATCATTCATCTACTCGATATAGTAATTACCACAACAGTCCTAGTTCTATCTTCTTTTTTTTCAACATTTTATATACTAAGGCTTTGGAGTTGGACAAGGAGTATACTGCCCTGTGAACCCACGTAGCTGGATACTTAATTGTGTATAATGTCCTTACCTGAATTGGTGTCACAGCAACTAGATTGGAGTCTGATTTCGACAGAGATTTGGACAGTTGCAGGTCCAGCACACTACGAGGCATGGACCGCATCCTCCCTAAGGTGCAAGTCCCAGATGAAGCGTCCTTAGCCAGCGTCTCTGCCAACTCTCTGTTCTGATTGGATGAATACGAGGGCGGGCGGTCCAGTGTCGCCCACCCCCTTGTTGAGTCTATGTGCTCACAGTTTTTGGATCGAGCCTGTTCCTGATTGACCTGTGTGTGGAAGATAGTCCTGTACACCACCTGGGGCTTCTTGGACTCAGTAGCACCCTTTTGTTGAGTTAGCTGAGTGTCTGTCCGGGAGAAGATTTGCGTGGGCCCACCTCCGATAACTATGCTAAAGTCGGGCGTTTGAAGGAAAGTGCTTTGGTGGTCCTGGGAGGCGTACTTGCGAGGTTTGTGGTTGTACAGGTGGTAAGGCGTGTCTGGGGTCTCACAAGCTGGAGAGGATCCATGAAGAAGTCCAGCAAACTCTTCCGGGATGTGGCTCTTACGGCGTTCCTCCAGCAGAGCTGAGGGGGGAGGAGGGGGGGCAGGGGGGTCCCGCTGATAGGCACCGTCGTCTAGAACAAAACCACACAAAAACTCATTAGCTTATAAGTTACAACCATAGACTGTATAAAGAAGTGGACTAAGTGAGTGTGACGACACCCATAGTGTTTGGCTCCAGTCAAATAAAGCTCATCGAGACTAGCAGTCATAGGGACAAAATTTGGAGCCAAGTTCCATATTGGGAATTCTGACCACGAGTGTCATAGCAACCAAAGAGCCAATCTAGAGCAAGGCTGTTGAAGGTAACGTCCCTTCCCACCAACACCACTGGTTTAGCAGGGAGCAGGTGCTTAGCAACGCTGTCAATCAAACCTGTTGCTATCGCTAGCAAGAGCAACCTCAGGGAAAAAGGGCAGCTGATTTGTCTCTTATTAACATTCATATCTTGAGTTACGGACACAATAGTGAAATAAAAATTCCAGGATAATGTAGAGCGGGTCAACACAAATATTTCAAGACCATATGACGAACCTGACAGCAGCATTTACGGAGAGAAAGGCAACAGTTTTCCAATGTAAAGTGAATTGGAGCAGGCGTCAATGGAGCTGGAAGAGAGCCCATGATCACTTCCTATTTGGAATGTGGCGGATAGCAGGTTAGCTGTGTCCATTTACATATACAGTCTATATTTACAACGCACATTTGTGTTCTGCCACATTTAGACCTAACCTACTTTGAATTACGAATTATTTAACACACATATTTTGTGTGTTATACACACACAAATATGCCTTTTCATCAGTGAGCAGCAATCTCGAATTAAACAACAACAATAGGGTCAGAAGAATCAAACAAACATGCAAAGCTGTGAATAGGGAGATAAGAGCAAAGAGCTGTGTCTTTTGCTTTTCTTTAGAATTCCTCTGAGGGGCGAATAAAAGAACTCCTAACTCCAATTTTCCTCCTTTTATCCCCATCTCTCCCTCTTGGTTTACAAAAAGGTGCATGCTTTTGTCTGAACTTGTGCATATATGCATAAACTCATTGTCAGAGTGTCTCTTGTCAAGTTATTTAGGATATGTATTGAAAACCCACATAGCGAATTTGAAGTAAAAACCTCTCCTGATTCTGACAACTATAATTTTTGTGTAAATAATGAAGATTCATGTGGGTGGGCGTGTAAAGTGTCAGGTTCTGTTTGCTCAAAAAATGCCTCAGGTCAAAAATGACATGTTACAATGCAAAAAACAAATTTCAAAATATATCTGTGGTGTTTTTGAAAGTCTACTGGATCTTTTGCGGCTATGTAACTCGTGACATTTCATTGTGATATAATGATGGATGATCTTGTCAATACCACGTTCCACACACTGAAAGCACGTGTCATAAATATGTTTGCATTTCTTGGAACAAGGGCCAGATTCTGTGTAATGAATTCCTCCCACAAATAGAATCTGATTATATGCAGCTTGGTTGAATCCCTCCACTCCTTTTTTCTTTCCTGTTAGAGTCTGTTAAGATCGTGCTTGAAATCTGTTAAGCGTCTGGGTTTTCACAAAGTCTGCAGCACTATACTAAAACTATTCCCAGCACACACAAAGTTTATAATTTGTATCTAAACTATCACACTGATAACCGTTTACTGTTCACTGACCCACTCTCACAGACATATTCACATAATGTAAATTCAACCTACCAGCTGCATGCACAGTCTGCTGTCAGAGCTATAGTCTGATAACTGTCCTCTCGTGCCTAGACACTTTTCTGTCCTATTGCATAATGTAATCTGACAGCACACCACGCTATATAAAACACAACAGGCTGAGATTAGGAAACGGAAATCTTGGCTTATGGTCATGAGGATCCTACAGAAAAACACGGGTAGAATTGGATTTACAGATTGAGAGGAATATGCTTAGGAAATGATGTCCTTTTAGATGCCACCTTTGTAAATCAACACTTAATGACATTTTTTTGTCTTATTTAAATAAAAATAAAAACCCAATTTATAGCCTTCAGGTAATGAGTAATGAGTCATGATGTTGCGTGGACATTTTGGCCTACACAAACAGAAAGAGCTTTAGTTATGACTAATCCCCTGCCATTAAAGGATAAACTAAATAAACAGCTCTAAAGCATTGCATCAAAACGTACTTCATGCTTGCTTACTCGTTTATTCATTTGTTGATGCGTTTATGCTTGCCTCAGTATGTGTCAACTGCAATGTGGCTTTCCGTTTGATGTTTTAATTTGCTGTAATAAAAGCAGGTACTTGTGACTCGGCGGTGTGCACTCTATGTTGCTGCAGATGAGGCATTTCAGTACATTACATAAAGCCTATGTGCTTTCTGGACCCTGAAGGCATCATTGTGCCTCCACAATAGTTTACCCAATGAAGTGATTTTAAGTGGCCAAGCCTCTTCTCATTTCTCACATTGTGTAAGTAGTAATTCACATCCCTCTGTCTCTCCATGTTGTTTCTCTTTATAAAGATGAAGATTGCTGGCAACAGGTGAGCCGCTTTTGTTGCCTTGGTAACACAGACCCAGTGCTGGCATCTCATGGAGTTTTAGGAGTGTCTTTGGCCTTTGCAGTGAAAGTGTATGACAGATGAATATAATAAAAGAAACTATATGGCAAGAGCTACATTTCTGCAAATTATTAAAAGAAATGTACGTACGTAATGTAAGCATTTTAAAGTTGAATGTGTAAGAAGTGATTAGCAGAAAAATAAGCAAAACTGATTTATTGCTTATGAAATGTCAAATATTCATGTTAATATGCGTTGTATAGAATGTAATTCAAAATTGTGATGAAATCATTTCAACTATGCTATCTCTAAATAGAAAATAATTACAATGATACCAACAATGCTATAACTAAACATCAAAAACAGAAAATCTTTGGTATATACTGCAATGCTCTCATAGACATGAGCTGTTAAATTATTGGACATGACTGAACAAACAAATCCCAATAGCTTTTCATTTCTTCTGCCAAACAATCAATACTTTCCCTCAGATTCTACCTTAAGCTACATAATTCATCATTTCAGAAGCAGAGGCCAGAGATCTTAGAGAAGGAGCTTACCTGGTGGTCCAATATGTCACAGAATACACTAAAAGCAACAGCACTCAATCAGCTTATTCATATTAACAAGAGCAGCCTACAATTCCCGTGAATTGTCAATGTGATTGTGAAACAACAGTATTAACACATGCGGAATACCTCCCTCTTCTTTCAAAACCTGCAGTGGAAAACACACAAACAGTCAAGTCAAGGCATGCTGCAGTCAGCTACTAAAATCTAAAGTGTTGACTTCATCGAGAGTAAGCACTTGTTTGTGCCTAAGCTTAGACAGTCAACAATGGCCATTATAATGTTTCTTTACTGAGTGGACTGACTACAGAGGTGGTGTTGTGTGTCTCTTGGTAAATTGTTCGATGAAACGCTGTTGAATCCACCTACACCACACAGCGAGAAAGAGGAGGTGGGAAAGAGACACATGTGAAATGCAGTAGACTCAATGCACCTAAACAATGCATTTTATTTATAGACTATATGTTTAGGGCAAGTGGGAAGCCAGAGAACCCACTGGTACCAATTCTGTGAATATGATTTCTGCTGCTAATATGTTTGGACCTATTTTTAAGTGAACCTTTTGTGAGCGGGGCTGACGCAAAAGGCTCAGTACAGAAAGTGGAGCAATGGTGTACCGGGAATGGGAAATCCTTCACTTTGGAAATGGAATGTACTTTTTACTAAATCACTAGGCCAAAATACATTGCATGTTGTGGACTACTTTTTGTTTCCATTTCATAAAAATACAATGTGTAAGTTAACCAATATCTTGCCAGTGTTCAAGAGATAATCAACAGTATATTGCATTAAGGGATTGCAATTACATAATATGCCTTTTTTATTATCCTATGTGTGTGTGTGTGTGTTTTTCCATTTAGGTTTTGGTACACCTTAGACATTAGACACAGGCTACACATTTACAAGCAGCAATGCATTCTCAGATATACTTGCACCATATTGAAGAGATTTCTAATTTGCTACACTAAGATATGCATTTAATTTGGCTCATTAACCAACTGAATCAAACTACTGAGGATGGTGCAGTGCCCTTGTGAGCAGACAAAAGCGCATGGTATAGGAAAAACAATAGGACAGTTAAGGGGGGAATCTGACTGAGTGGAAAATAGAGTTTAAGTGGAGAGGCAAATGACTTCTGGAGAGGCGTACAGCAGCGGCACAGACAGTGAAATGATACAGAGAAGTGACGAATGACGGAGAACCAGGCTGAGAGCGAGTGGGCGTAAGGACTTCATAACAGCCAATGACATCCACATAGAGACACAGAGGTGAGTGAGCTGCAGGAGAGGCTGTGGAAGAGGCAATGTTCTGGACTCAATGATTTATAAAGGCTAATAATACTGAGCTTATGGTATTAGCGGGTTATACTGTCCATTCAGAAGGATAAAACTGTATAGCTGTGCAACAGTGATATACAGCTCAAGACAAACCTTCCATCTGGTCTATGCAATTTTGTTGCTCAATTTGTATGTAAAATGACCAATAAAAGATGTGACCTTGGCATTTGTGGAAATACAAAGTTAAATTTTCAGAATGTCAGCGAAAAAGGGCGCGATATTGGGATCTTGATATTTTCATAGGCTGCTGCACTTAACCTTTTGTAACATTAACATCCCTGAACGCTGGTAGTATTTATTTTACTGTTTTGCCATTGTTTTGTTTTTCGACTTCAGGGTTTTATGTATTTATTCTATGTCATGACTTTCTGCACATAAAAATGTGCTGCCACTGAATAAATCTTGAGATCTTAATTTACTTGTTGCCAAATTTTATAAAATGCACTTTTGGGAGAACATGATTCAGTGAAAGCAATAACTCAAAATTATTGACAGACCTACAAACACTATAAATAATACACAATTCTACCTCCGTGGTGCGTGAGGTGCACATACAGGAATTGAGCAGAGATGATTCCAGGGTATGATAAAGCTTGTTCAGCTCTCCCTCTCTCATGGTGCTGTGTGAACTGTTATTAAAAACTACAGAGCAATATCACAGCTGTCAGTCATGCCTGAGTCGAAGGACCAGACCCCTATTTCTTCAGCACCACAGGCCTAAAAAATCATTATCAGCCTGCAGGGAACATGGCACCTGCTAATGATAAGATAGTGTAGGCTAATACAGTCACAGTACGCAGTGCTCGGATTTATGATTGCATAAATAGATTACCAAGCCACGTTAATGATTAAACAGTGCTGTGGCCAAAGGGATATAATTAAAAAGTCTAACAAATGTATTTTTAATGCTATTTCTAAAGTGGAGTCAAAAAGATTTAAGAAGATCAATCCCACTCCTCCAAGTGAGTGAGTCAGAGAAATGGTAGTCTCGACAATTCTAATTCGACTACAAACACATTTAAGAGGTCCACTACTGTAAGGTCTGGAGGAGTCAATGACAGGAGGAGAGTGGAGGGGTCAAATACAGAGGTACCAGAGATGTAGATTTTCTTTGGGATTGCTGAAGATTTAATTGGAAAGCAGAAAAAGAAAAAGCTTGTGGTTTATTTCAGAGTAATATAAGGTTAGAACTGTTGTCATAGCAATTGACAATTCAAAACAAAATATTATATTGCTTTGAATTGTCAGTCGTCCTCAAAATGGCACCATACATCAGGAAGCCAAAGCCCATAAATAGTTGGCTAATAGCCATTGGTCACTTAGTAGATGTTTTAGAGACAAAACTCAAAGAGGCAGATGGCAGTGGTTAGTAACATTTTACAAGAAGAAGAACAAAAACAAATGTTTCCTCTATTATTTTTATGGTATAAATACACTATTTTTTGTTTGTTCAAATAGCAGATAGGTCTTCATGAAGCACTTTTCCTGCATATTAGCGAAAGTATAAACTGGAGTAGTGATGTGTGTGTATTGAGTCACTCATTTGTATTGTGAAAACTAAAAGATTCAGTATTATATATTGTTTTATTTATTTATATAGTAACCTTTATTTAACCAGGATAGTGTCGCTGTGATTACGGATCTCTTTTTCAGTCTCTTGGTTGCATCTTTTGTGTACAGAGGAATGAAAGTAAATAGAGTTAGGATTTGAGTTTTAAGATCCATAAGACATAGAGGAAGACCAAACTGGAGATTTATGGATTTAATAAAACTATTCAGAGGCAAGTCAGAGTGAAGGAAGGCGCTGCAGATGACAGGATATTATTGTTGTGGCGAGCTCTTAAGCAAATCGATGAAAAAGTAACATTTTTACCTGATATCCAGCAGCAAATCTGACCTATAGTTAACTAATATCAAGTGCAAAAAGGTCATCCCATATCAGAGATGGGAGCTCACTTTATAGCCCACTTCGTAGGAATGGATTTAGTGTAAATCCAGCCTTAAGGGCCCAGAATCCCCAGCTTCATTCACAATTCCAGACACACACATGAACAATATTCCCACAGAGGTTCGTCTCTCGCCCAACTCATTTTACAAGGCTCTGGAAGTGCAGAGTGATGCGTCTCTCACCCGTGTTGTGTGTGTGTGGAGAGGAGGAAGTGTTAAATGTGATGAGGCAGCCGCTCACTAACAACTCTGTGTGCTAACTGTGTACGAGCTGTGAGGAGTTGTAGCAGTTGATGTTGTATAAAGCAAACAGCCTGTATGACAGACGTAAAAACTGTTCGGAGGGAAAGGGGAAATATGAAAAAATAGAGCTGATCTTGGATGCAGCGGAAGAATACTTGAATGTGGATAATCTTACAGAGAAAGATTCTTTTTTTTTTTTTTTTTTTCAATACCGTTTAACATGTACCAGTTGACCGTCCTGACCAGTTTGTGGCGGTAAGGCACCATTAAGTAGCTGTCAGCTGCCAATTAAATCTCACTAGTGTTTAATGACTTGTTTAATACCCACTCTGCTTTAAGTTATTCCCAAGGCAAGTGTGCTCTGACCACATGGATTGATTTTTTTTTTTTTTTTTTTTTTTTAACGTGCAAAAAAAAAAAATGGGTTTGCAAGAAGAAATAATGGATTTTCTTTTTCATTTTTTGATTGCTAAACCAATTATAGAAAAAAAAAAAAAACGGTTAAGAACAAATTGTATAACATACGTGAAGCACACTCAATATATTCAACCTGCATGTCAAAAAGAAAAAAACTCATTTATGTAACTGGAGCACTGCTCTGCTGCTTTTTCTGTGAAGAAATGTGGTCGAATTCCTAATGTGTGCTTTCCTGTGGGTTATGGAAACAATAAAAGTATTTATATCATAAAACAAAGAGGAGAGGATGGGATAAGATTGTATAGGAGATCTGTGACGTTGTGTCAAAAGTTTTGTGCAAACGTAGGCAGACTTTAAATGACTGTTCCCTGCAGACTAACAGGCAGTGTGCTGAGTGAGTTTATGTCAGGGTGTGTGGAGCAGAGCTGCAGCAGATAACTAAAGAAAGAGTCTAATGAAGGTAACCCAGCTATTTTCAGATGATCGTTTTGCCGGTTTACACTCATTAACTCCAGGTCAGTTATGTGTTTTGAGAAGACTGAGTGAGGTGTTTCCAAATGACTCATTTAGAATGATATATATCTGGTTCACTATATGCAGTCTGGCCAGTCTACTACCCAAAGTCCACGTAAATAAATCCATACCTGTGCACTGAGCCTGTTTGTTATGGAAGTGTCGCAGGGGGCGCTGCATAATTCATAGAGGACAACCGCGTCAGCAGTGAGCAGAGGGCACACAGGAGTATTCTTTAGAGCAGTGTCCAACATTATGTAAGACCTTCTTACAGAGCATAAACATCAGTACTGCAATGGATCAGGTTATAAATAGAGTTCTTTTATCTGGGTGCCCACGCAGGTGCCTGACACCAGCAAACATCACCGCAGGTTACAGATTTATGTTGAGTTGGTAAAACTGCTGGATTTAACCAAAGGCATGATAAGAATAAGATATTGTCTGTACGCAGATGTGTGGAGGAAGGAAAGCCCTTTAATGGTCATTCTCTGTTTTTTACATTCATCCTTTGAAATCTAGTTGTTCATTCTCTTCATTTTTGGAGTTTTGTTATGAGCCCCCGCCTCCACTGCAGCGCTACACTGGATTTGATCACCCACTCTTTTTCCACTAGCATCTTTAGAATTTGATGACTTTTTGGCATCAGTACCAACCACCAAACAGAGTGTATATATACCGCATCTACGTCTTTTTGTAAGTCACTTGTTACCATGGAAACCTTACAATAGGCCTTTTGGGGCAAATAATCATAGGAGAGATGAGATGTAGCCAACAGAAGAGAGGGACAACAGATATCAAAATAATGTGAATAACGATCTCCAACACAGCATGTGGCTGGTTGTGAAAGAAGAGTTATTGGTTTAAACTTGCCAAATTACCAAAAAAACTGAAGCAACACACACAAAAACTAGACGAATGAAACACTAAAAAAATATAACAAAAATGTGCTTAAAATACAGTCATAGGGCTTTATTATTTTAACGAGTTATTTAAAGTATCCATATGTACTGCTTCAAACCTTCATTTTCGCTGTACTGCACTGCGTCTACAAATCTCTACTTCTCTGTCATCAGACACACTATGGTCTCAGGAGACCAAATCAGGTCTCATTATAAACATTTGAAATGGAAATAGAGCGTCTCAGCTACATAAATACTGTTGACCGACATCAGCTGGTATCAAACGCCGGTTCCTTTCAGTTTTACGCTGTGATGTGGGAGGGTGCACCTGTGGCCTAATGAGTGTTCTCCACAAATCAAAGTGTCTCCATGTCTTTGAACCCCTGAACATCAGGCATTATGTTCTCAGCAATCAACTTTCTCTAGTCTAGTGCAAAGGGCTAGTGGGATAGTGGCGCCAGTGGGAAACTACGCATATTTCCTCTTTATTACATTCCTACTGTGAAATCCATATTGATTCGATTCATGTTTTTATTCAAATTTTATTATAACATTTTCTAGTTTTACAAGTGGTAGAAGTAGTAGAAATAGAAGTAACTGTAGAAGCAGCAGTAATGGTAAAGAACCAGCCTTCCAAGCATTTCCAAGGAAAAAAATCGAAGTCAGCTTCTGAAGTTTTAAATGTGGTCCAGATTCAGGTCAAACAATTAAAAAAGTAATTGTATATTTATATTTTTATCTTGGTAAAAGCCCAGTAGCAAATACACATCCTTCGCATTACATGATGATTTATTTTGGATATGAAGCATTTAAAGCCAGTGATAGGATAGTAACGAGATAAAAATAACAGTTTCATCTGCTCTGACAGCAACTTCTCAGTGGAAAAAGTGATTTCTAGCACTTCTAAGATAAGTAAATATGAGTTTGCATCTAAATTTGTGGCTAAACCTTAAATAGAATTTGGGGCGTGAGATTGACAGGCGGATCAGTGCAGCATCTGCAGTGATGCGGTCGCTGTATCAGACTGTCGTGGTAAAGAAAGGCAAAGCTCTCAATTTACCGGTCAATCTACGTTCCTGCCCTCACCTATGGTCATGAGCTTTGGGTAATGACCGAAAGGACAAGATCGTGGATACAAGCGGTCGAAATGAGTTTCCTCCACAGGGTGGCTGGGTGCTCCCTTAGAGATAGGGTGAGGAGCTCAATCACATGGGAGGAGCTCGGAGTAGAGCAGCTGCTCCTCCACGTCGAGAAGTCAGCTGAGGTGGCTCGGGCATCTGTTCAGGATGCCTCCTGGACGCCTCCCTAGGGAGGTGTTCTGGGTATGTCCTATCAGGAGTAGGCCCCGGGGAAGACCCAGGGCACGCTGGAGGGACTATGTGTCTCGGCTGGCCTGGGAACGCCTTGGGGTCCCACCGGAGCAAATGGAGGACGTGTCTGAAGTGAGAGAAGTCTGGGAGTCCCTGCTTAGACTGCTGCCCCCGAGACCCAGCCCCGGATAAGCATGATCTAGAGAGCTAGCGTGATAAGAGATCTAAACATAAATTATTTATACAGTCACTTCTAAAAAACTGGATATGTAAGATACAGACTTTAAAAGGAAACAATTCAGTTTGTCTTGCAAGATGACAGCAGTCAAAATAAGCAAAGAAGAATCAAATCCCAACAGTCTATAGAGGAAACAAGCGCTTGTGTTGTAGCGGTGAGAGGTCAAAGGTCACCACTATTCTCTAGCACTCTGAGTTGTGGTGGATGCTCTCCACTGAATAAAAGTCAGACTGTGTAACTGTGTCTTACCAGTGAACTGGCAGTCGTCGTTGGAGCCAGCAGAATCCTCCTGGTTGGGGCTGAGGGGTGGGCTGGCGGGGGGACTGGTGCTGAAGCTCGCGTAGCCCAGAGAAGAGCTCACCTCGCTGGGTTCACAGCTGTGGTTGACTGGCCTCTGAACATCCAGGGAGGAAGACAGAGAGGTCCGCTGTTTTGGCTGTGAAAAGGAAAAGTCAAGCAGAGATTAGGAATTGCAGTATTTCATTTGTGTCTGTCAGCTCATTGTAAATATGAAATGTGCCCATGGCATTTCAAACCCCTTGTAACAGTAGTAATAACTTTCATGAGATACATACAATAATTAGAGATTAGTTTAGTCACATTTTGAGCAGTTATCTATTTGCACCAAAGTGTTCAAATAAAGTTTTGTGTGTATTCTTTAGGCAGACGATCAGCCAAAACTAAATATTAGTCTGTGCTGGAGACTGAAGGCCGATAGCTAAGACGCTAAAAAGTGCAAATATCGGCCCAATATATCGGTCTATCTCTAATCACAATTCACAAGAAGTTCAGATTCAGATTCAGATTCAACTTTACTGTCATTGCACTTGTACAAGTACAGTGCAAAAAGTGTAACAAGTTAGAATGAAAGCCAACATAGTTGTTAATTGTAAAAACAGCACAATGAATTAAAAAGGACAAATCTATAGCCAGTTGTTTCCACCAGCTAATGTTTAGGGTTATCAAAATACTCAGATACTAATAGATGCTAAAACTAGTATTCACTTGATACTCCACTGAGCAAGTATCAATACAATGGAACAATTTTGGACAGTTTTGAAAATGGTCTGAGTATCAGCACTAGTGAAAGACTACATGGTTATTATTTTTAATTGTGTATGTCATCATATTGTAACAAAAAAATATAAATAAATAAAATCACTGTTCAAGACTAAAGGGTTTTTTTCTCCACAGGCTGTGTACCAAGAGAAATTTATAAAGGAAAACAACACTCTAAATTAATGGTAAAAGTAATTATGGGTTAAACCAAAGGAAATGTTTTCCACAGTAGATGCATAGGACAAATCACCCACTTGACAGACATCTGGTAAACAGGCCTTACATAACAACACATTTGCAGCTCTCAGCAACCTGCTGCTTCACTTCACAAACAGCACCGTCAAACTCTGCTGCAGCCTCAGTGAGTATGGATCAATACCAGGCTTTATTAGGCACTGCAGCATTCAGAAATATTAGGCAGGCACATGACAGAACAACCTTCAGAGGACCTTCAGTGCTGCCGTGGGACAAAACCTGGGGCAGAAACATATAGAAAATCAAAGCTCGGTGCTGGAGAAATTGTGGCTGCAGGTAGCCCATCATCAGCATGTCTTTTGGGGGTGTCCAACTGTTCATAAATATTAGAGTGAGATTAATAATGCACTGCAAATTATTTTCAACATTAACATCCCACTCAACTTTGAAACTCTGTATCTGGGACATATAACTCCTACAACTTTTGGCAACTTTTGAAAGCCATCAAAAAGAAAAGGGTTAACCAAGTGTCAAGGACTGGATGCCAATAACAATGGACATAAAACTGAAACAAAAATACCTTTGCAGTGAAAATGGACATATAGGCCCTGTACTGGAATACTGGAATTAGCATTTTGCTTCAAAAGCGCATTCACATGAAGTGCGCAGCGTGTCCCAATATTTTGATCCACAATTTACCACGCCGTTCTCTCTACACTTCCAGCGAGTGTGGGGCAATGTGGACCTCGGGTAAGTGTAATCACCACAATGGATTTCACTGGAATATTTTCAAACAACGCAGCACATACCTTAGCAACTTATGAGCACCTTAGAAGCAAGCACTCACAGGATACAATGGGAAGGAATGGCTTAACAGTTCAACGGATAAAGTTTGTTAATGTTGTTACCTGGACAGTCTGCGTATTTGTTTAAAATATTAAGACAGATCTTACTTGTTTATTAAGCAAATGATTAAAACGAGGCTAGGCTGTAGCTTTCTAATGAATTGAACTGTAATTTAACAACATCGCCGATGTGCCGTTTTACCCAGCTTGGATGTTTACTCTATCACGTTCAGTATGCAAGTCATCTGTGTGGACTGTCTCAATTCTTGTGCACTCACACACTTCAATGAAGTGTGCATTTTCTGAAACTGCATTTTGAACAAAACCAAGCAAAATAATAGTTGGATAATATAAGTTTTATTCTTATTTATTTTACCAAATAAATGGTAATGTGGGTGTTAGAGAAATTCCATTTCGGTGCTGTATCTGGGTCACTTACTGCCAGCTCAGTCCTTGTTATCTTGGCTTACGTCATCAGAGGTATAATACTCCGTAACAAACAAAAGCATAGGACTGGACGGCACTAGAATAGAATGGACAACACTATAATGTCTTGAGGGTTCATGTCTCCGGGTACTAGGTCCCATACTGATGGTAAATAAACTTCTCCTACGTTAGAACTCCAGCGTCATGCCTCTTCTCTTCAACTCTCGGGCTACTACAATTTATTCTACAACAGTGGGATATTCTGATGAAAAGAAGTGCCTCTAGAGATCTGTGATGTTTTAAGAGTTTTAGGAGAAACGGGAATGAAGAACCAAGCACAACAAGCAGCACTACCCAGTTTTACTACTGCTGTCCGTACTGGTGTAATAACTAAATTGGCTCCCTGGAGTATGGGTGTTTTTATGTAGAAAAGATCATAAAACTCAACTTAGAGCATCAAAATGGTACCAAAATAGTGAAACTTGCCACTTACTGAAACATGCAATGCTCAATTTAGCTTTAGCCAAATAAGTACAAGCACATGTCTGCCTGATTAAACTTAGCATCTGGTTTCATACATTTTATCTGCATTTTACTTTATTTCCTTGCCATCAGACTTAGAACTGCAAAAGACTGTAAGCTTGAACTTATGTTATCCAATGAGCTCTTGCAACTGAATAATTATATGGTGTACATTAAAATACACTGACTGAAAATGTCACTAAAAAGACACAAAGAGCAGCCGAGACAGTAGAGAACAAGATGGTGATTTGTTTAATAATGTTTTGGTTAAATGTTATTATGATCTCATTAAATACAAGTCAACTTGAGTCAGTCTTTAGTCTTTCCCAGCGTTATCCAGGGACAGAGCCAGCCATTGAATCAAAGTGTTAAACAAGTGTTAATTTAGCCTTGGGCCTGACAACCACAAACACAGACACAAATAGCTGAGTTGAAACAGCAATCAGCCCCAAATAATGGCGGCGGGGCTGGGAGGAAAAGGCAGCTTGTGTATTACTAATGTATATTTCAATCCATGTTTAACTACTTGCATGTACATTTTTCCAATAAATATCTTTTCATTGCACTCATCACCATCTTGTTTCATAGTTTGGTTTTGCGTCTCTCTTATTATCGACTGAAGCCACACAAACACACAGACATACACCCACAGCTCCGAGGCTTAGCATCAACAATGTAAATGGACAGGAAGCTAATGAACATGTCACGGCCCATTGGAAGGGATTAATGAACGCAGTCTCCTAGATGCACATGCAAAAACACTCAAGCAGGTCCGCAGCGCCTGACTAAACTAAAATCCTGGCCAACTGCATCCTTAGGGACCACATGGCATTTAACAATTCAATAATGTGTGTGGTGACAGCTAATAAATGATACAGCCATTAGGCAAACACGTGAATCCCCTGAGTCTTTTACTATTATCTCAAATTATAGGCTGAACTTTGCTATGTGCATATGAAAAATTGCCATAGAAAGTGATTTGTGTGTGCGTGGGGCTAAAGGATGGACTGGTTGGTCTTAGGTCATATATTGGTAACTTAGTTTGCATTACTCATTATAGTTACATTTACTTGAGTAAGTGTTGAAAAAATTGTAACCATACTTTTACTCCTACTTTTACTCCTATTGAGCAATAAATACTATTTTACAGTGTAACAATACTCTCTAGTGAAAAAAAAAAAGATAACTCTTTCCAATTTCGCGTAAGTTTACAAGTGACAAAAGCTTTTTGCTGACAATATAAATAGATCGGAGCATTTGCATTTCCACTCTGTCTGATATGGTTTAGTTTTTTTCTCTGTTTATATTGTTCTATCCTTTGAAAATACCAGATTTGGGGATTTATTTATTTATTTTTTGACAACTCTAGTATGCCCTGTGTAGGCCCATTGTCGCAGGCATAAGATACATCCATTTGTTAGCCTTAAGCCGAAAGAG
>KN475737.1:123576-136635 GCA_000787095.1 Periophthalmodon schlosseri
TTTTTCTTTGCTTTAGCATATTAGTATAAAAATTCCAAGAAAATCTAGGGAGACAAATTTAAAGGGACAGCCGCTCAAAAATAGAAAGCACCAAACGCCGTTTGTGTTATTGTCACATTTTGTCTTAAGGCTGTTTTTCTGAGTGACATTTTTATCTGCTCAAACAACACACAAGGGGATTCTTTAGCTCTGAGCAGACACATTTGACAGATAACAGAACACATGTCATATTGCTTCTTACCAGATTTTAGCAAATTAAGAAAAAAAACATGCGGATACAAAATAACTATGATGTTACAATAACATAAGTTATGCTGAACCTGTTTTTTATTTCTTTTTATTTCAGCTTGTTCTCATGCTAAAGCCAAGCAGCTGTCATGCCACAAATTGTTTATTGATTGTTGCATGTTTGGTCTTTGGGGCTCAGTAAACAGCTGGCACTGACAGCCACAGCAACATTACAATTTCATACACGTACAACAAGCTCATTTGCTCCAGGATTCAAAGCAGGCGCATTGTCAAATGTTTGTGTTGAGCCCAAACTCATTGTCATCTAAGTACCACAGTGATTAGTGTGTGTGCATTACATTATAGATTCAGTGTTTGTACAGAGACACATATCACCATATACACATTGCACAGACCCCATTTTAGATTCTTACAATATAAAATCAGCATAATGTGTATGCCCATCATCTGACGAGTCTTAATAGGCTCTTTTAGGTTTGCTTTAGCCTTTAGACATTGAAACATTTTCTCCAAATCAGTTCTACAATGCAGTCTGAAAGAATTGTGGTCCAGCCTATGCAAGACACCAGTTGAGTCTATACTTTTAACGCTATATGGAAGGATGTTTAAGTGACAAGGAAATTAAACAGCTCTCTTCATTCAATATGTGTGATGTCAAAACAAAGCGGCCTAGACAGTTATATTAGGTTACCATAATATATAATGTGCACAATAACACTATACAACTGGATATAAAACACATTTCCATCTACAACAGCAGAGTTCTTATAATTAAGCTTTATGTACTGTTACTGCACAACTGACATTTCAATCCAATAGAATCCTAACAACAGCCTCATGTTTGTCTGAGCTAGGCCTGTGTATGTAAAACACCCATTCTCTTCATGCCTCTGTGAACCATCATACCAGAGCGCATACCTTATCTGAACTGCACCACTGAACTGCACTGTACGTGTTCGAAAACCTATCTGATCCATCAGCCGTGTGTGCGTGGATTTGTTCTGATGCATGCAACGTTGTGTGGCATGAGACCATACAATGCAGATAACAAGAAGAAAATGTAAATAATGCATGAATAGTGCGTGGTCTGTTTTTTCTATAGGTGGGAGATGCAACATATTTGGTGACCCTATGCAAAAATGTAGCTGCAAGGATGTCAATACACTGGCATAAAAGTACACCCAAAGATATTTTTGAAAGTAAATGGAATATTTTATTTTTATATTTATTTTATTGTATATTTTATGTTTATGAAATACAATAATTGAAAAACTGTCCTCAAGTATCATATGACATTCATATTTTGTAGTCAACCAGTGAACGTTTCCTTCCCTTTTTTTTCATTTTTTGAGACAAATATACAGGGCATACCACAAATACCACAAAGTTATATTTTCACACATAACTCCTTCACTTAGGTGCATGTGTGACTATGTTGGTGCCCAGGTGACTAGCTTAAAGAGTTGATGGTTAAAAGCACGAGTCTGAAGTTGTGTAAAGCACTTTGGTTGCCTGTGTTGTTTTTAAGGGGCTCTATAAATAAAGTTGGATTGGAGTTGGAGGAGTCTAAGCTTTAAGCAACAAAATTTTGATAAACAATAGTGACCTCTTTGCAGTTGGTATGGTGAATGCCCCATGATACAAACAGCAATGGGCTTTTTGTTCAGACTTATTCTGTAACTTTTCTCTTCCCATCTGCAGGGACAGTGAATAAATTACAACGTTCAGCTGACAGCACAAACAAATGAATTTAAGAAGAACAACTTAATGTAGAAAAGAAGATATTTACAATCCAACATTAACGCTTTATCAACGTTTGGCAACTGTAATAGCCATACTAATGTCTTTTAAAAGGCCACTTTAAAAACAAAATTATGCAAAACACTTTATTTGGAACCCCAGGGAGTTCTGTGACACAGACTGAAGCTTCACAGCACATAAACCGCAAGTGCTTTGTCACTATAATATATGTTCCCATATTTGCAGGCCCTTTCTGTCAGAATGTAGAGAAAGCCAATGAGAGTATTCAAATGAGGTTTATTCCAGTGAACTGATTAGGTGCTATAAAAGTGAAGTTGTTCTTTGATAACATGTGCGTCACACTGGTTTGGCCAGGCAGAGCAGGCTATTTTCACTCACCCTAGTTATCAAAAAAAAAAAAAAAAAAAACTCAATGAACATCAAGACAATTTTCTAGTGTACAGTGATCTTAAAAATATTCCAAATTTTAAAAAATAACAAAACAGAGTAAATAGACAAGGAAGCAATTCACCTTAAAACTAAAAAGTCACACGGCAAAACTAAAAATAATGTCTCTTTGCCAGTGGGTTCATCTTTTATACTCTGATGAATTTGTCATAGCTGTCACACTATCTGCAAGTGTCTTTAATTATCCTGGTGCGAAATGTTGCTCTGCGCCAGTGTTTCCGATACTATTTTCAAGTGACAGAATTGCAGACTAAATTATTCGGGAGTTATTAATGAGCCAACGCTCAATTAACACTCAGTTAAGAGAAAAACAAATCAAGAACAAATAACTTTTATGTTTACAATGGCTTTGACACTATTTGAGGGAAACAGCAGGTGAACTGATTAATAACACTGGTCTGTGCTTTCATTGTATCAGACGGGCTCTCTAAGGCTAAGTAGTGTGTCAGGTGTCAGGTTTGAAGGCTCGTACCTGTGGGCGGATGACTCTCTCGATGTTCTTCAGGGCCGTGTCGGGGGAGGGGGGCGAGCAGTCGGGAGTGGGGCCAGTAGAGCAGTTTCCATAGTTACTGTGCCCCTCCTCACTCACAGTGAGATGGGACAGGTGACCTTGGGGAGAACAAAACAAAGTGTGAAAGACATGTAAAAAAAGATATGCGATAACTGTGTGTATATTCATCTATGGTATAATTTTTTTTTTTCTTCTTTGTATTATGAAGCACAATCATGATCAGCCTTGGACTGAAGCATTGTCAGACTGTCTTAATAAATGCAATTTGGGTAAGTGTGCCGGCAACTTCTCATTCTCTATTTTCACTGCATTAGCCAAGTACGTGGTGATGTGCATAGATCTACATTGTTTTGACAAGTGCTACATTTCTTGAGATAAAGCTTGGACTATTTATGGATTTCAGATTGATGAAAAATTAGCACCAAGACCATAGTTATAATTCAAAACAAAATGTTAGATCTTGAACATGGTAAAATGACACCCATAAACAGGAAGTTTAAATCCATGAATAGCCTGAATTTATATGAATAAAATA
Organism: Periophthalmodon schlosseri; assembly: GCA_000787095.1. Classification (NCBI taxonomy): domain Eukaryota; kingdom Metazoa; phylum Chordata; class Actinopteri; order Gobiiformes; family Gobiidae; genus Periophthalmodon; species Periophthalmodon schlosseri. The sequence goes on from KN475737.1 coordinate 127,080, forward strand.
TTATACACAACAGTACTGATAATTGACTTGTTGAGTACCATGTTTTCTATACTTATACTTATGATAAAGTTGACTACAATGCACTATGAGTACTCAGAAGCAGCACTATGTCAATAAAGTATACACTCACATATTTGTTTTTTTTTTTTAATTATATAGGTGACTGCTAGAAAATTAGCGACAAGGATAGAGGGGAGGTAGTTGGAAGTCAAATCACTTCAGTATACAGTATTCACTCCAAGCAGAAACAATGACCCAAGTGAGACAACTCCAAGTCATTATGCTGTATCTTGCGCTAAACTGCTACAGAAAAGTTTCTGGCGGTCACCTTGGACAGAGGATGTGATGGTCTCTCAGGGGCTCACTAGCTCAAAAAGTTTAGCAGTGAAACTTTGTACACACACTGCTGCTCACCTCTCGATTAAGACTCTGCACTTAGCAAAAAGTGACAAAAGAGTGAAACCACAGTCGCTAATTGTGCGAGTTGGGTCGGAGTTCCTGTAGCCACACAAACGCTTGAGTGGTAGGCTAATTTCCCAAGTGTAAGATCATTTAACAAAGAAACACCAGAAGAAGCAGAGAAGACAAAATGGAGGAAGTGCTGAGGTAACCCAAATACAATTTCAGAGGGAGAACACATCTGTCTTAATCAAGCAGAGCAAAGGCAACACCAAGCAACACATTCCCAAAATACCACTCGTCAATGATGCTGACACACACCAAATATCAGACACATTGTCCAATTAAAACATGGACTAACTGCATTGCCAGCATTATATTTTTATTATATTTGACAACATAGATATTAAAATTTTTGACTTCATCAGTTAAACAACTTATGAACATGTCACGTTATAAAGTTTGAAACATTTACATATTTCCGGGAAACAAATGAAGGAAAATTATTGGCATGAAAGGTTCTATAATATGAAATACTTTGGACTAGTGATAACACTGGCTCAAAAGTCTAGGCTCTAGAAAATGATTGCAAATAAAAAAATAAAATATTAACAAATAGAGTACAACTATTGTAATCTATAATATTAATAATTTATGTATTGCCACCGTCCTGTTTGTTTATGTAGAATATAACCCAAAAGCCTGACACTCACCCACCTGTAACAATATTAAACATACATACTAAATCTGCATATGTCCATCACACCGCACACATGCAGCAGTAAATAACCCCCAAGCTTCAACAGTCAGTGAATGTAGTGAGAAAAATATATAAGGCAGACAAATACAGCAGTGTATTCATAGATATTGGGGTTTAGCACCGTGGGGTAAATAGAACTGTCAACAATGTGGCTTTGATGATGGATGTGAGACCTGTTTGTGACTGGGGCTCCGGTGCTTTCCTCAGCACAGCCTTAAGATCCCATCTCAGAAAAATATACAGCCGTCTGCCGTAGGGAAAACTGTTTTTGTGCATAAATACATGTAAATGCAAAATATACGTGTACTGTCATAGGCTCAAGTTCTGTACACAAGGCAGTCAGGTCTGTTATCCATTTTCATTCAATTAGTTCATATAAAAATATGTGTTGTATAATAACAACTGTCTGGTGAGTACAGACTCTCCAGTCTATCCACCAGAAGGTTGGCAGGTTCTGTCCATTGTGTCCTTAGGAAAGACATCTTTTTCAGGCACAGTATGTGGATAACTGCAACAGGTAGGGCATCTGGCAACTAATACTGTGCCTCATTCATGATGCAAAAAGGAATCAGATGATAACCAATACAGAGGTCATTGCACTAATAACATTTACAATATAATAGCTGCACACAAACTAGGAAATGGTAAAGCCTGTAAAACTGTATAACCAGACTCACAAGACCAGACTCTGTTAGTGGATGAAGTATGTATAGAAAAGCGTGACCAAGGCTGGCCTCTCAACACTGAAGGGCAGGACTCCTCGGAGCTCTGCAAGAATAAGACCGGTTTAAAACAGCTGCTCTCTCACCCTGCAAGACTAAACCATCAATTTGTGCTGCATGCCTCATACTGTCAGTTCTGCCTTATGGCCACTGATATGACAGGAATGCGCAGAGGCTACTTATCAGTGTTGTGTGAATATCATTTTCTGTGTTTCCATATGAATGTTTATTTACTAGGGCCCGAGCATGATTGTGAGTCAGCCCTATTGTGTTTGTTAAATGTTGAGGAAAATCGCAAAAATCAATAATGTACAGAAAAGTACCTGGTGTCAAAAATTAGAGTTCAGTGAGCTCTAATTTTGAGTGAAGACCCCAAGAAAAAATTATTGAAAGACGGCTCAGTAGCGCCACCTCAAAAATCGATTTTCATTGCTGCTGTGGGTTCCTTTCCTGGTGCAATCCTGTCCATTAACCCAGGCCTAGAACTGCCCTGCCCTGATGTGTTGATATATTTCCATTTAAATTTTGATTAAACCTCAAATCTAATCAGCTTTGCTCATGTGAAGAAAATATATACGTTTCTGTGTTTTCAGTGAACGTTTGGCTGCTTGACTAAATGATCAATAACCTCAGAGTGAAAGAAACACTAATGTAACTGTAAGTGAGTGCAAAGTGGGTTGCAATGATTTCCACTGACTGTCAAAAAAAGAAGTCACTTTTTACTGCTACACTTTCAACAAGTCAATGGGCCTCGACCCTGTTAATGGCGGTGCCCTGCGGTAACTGCTTGCTGTCATTAGCCACTCCGAACTGCAGGGAGAACGCAATGGGATAACTGAAGCAAGGGCTGTAAAAGTTGTATCTAATAAAAAAAAGTTTACAGAGGAGTCAATTTGTAGTACTGTTTTGTAGTGTATGTGAATGCATAGGACAATTCATTCAAGGGTAATTGTGTTTCACTAAATAAAAGATGATAGAAAAAGATGAAATACTTTACTTTTTAGCATTTTCATTTGTCGTAGGCTGCATGCGTAACATGATTTAAATTCTGACATAAACCTTATGATTTATCCAGGTTTGGACAGTTTTTTTTTTTTATTTTTTACAAGCATCGTTATTTTGATTAGATTAGATTAGTCACTAGGTAATTCACAGGGCACATTTCAAACGCATCCAGGAATATTAACATTTGAGAAAATACTGTAACATGAGCATAAACTAAACTAATAAAAGAATCCCATTCACTGCAGCCTCAACTACAGGGTTAGCAGGTTTTATACAAGAAGAGGTTGTATATTTTGAAGTTTGCAGAGGAAATAACTTAAATAATTGCAGTCTTTGTGATTTGTTAATTGCATCCATTAAAAATGCCTTGTTGATTCAACTGGGAACTTGCAGGACTAGAGGCTGCACACATACTAAGTGACCTTGTGGTAAACTTGGGTTTGTTGTGGTACGCGCACACGTCAGCAGTGCTGTTTACCAGTGAAAGAAAAGAATGTGCTTATTTGGAAGGAGCCCAGCTTCAGGGTGATACCAGAAAAGAAGCTCTTATTCTCAAAACACAATACAGGCCACGTGAAGAGGCTGCAATCTGACTGTGGCCAAGAAATGACCAAGATTTTGTCGGACATTTGATATACTTGCAAATTTCTAAAAGTTATCTAAAAGTTATCTTCATAGCAATACAATTCTGTAAGCAGCTGCGTTTTACATTTCAATTAGTTAACATTAACAACACTATGAAAGTTTGTGCTAAGGGCATTATATTTCTGGGAGACATTTTATGAAGGACTTCCAGGGTTGCACGCAATGGAGTAGGTGTGTCAGCCACTAGCTCTCGCAGTACTTTTTAGTTTTACCTACAAAACACTACTTGACTAACTGTGTACCGCCGTTTTGGGGCTTCTGATAAGTATGGCAGTTATTTAGCATTTGAAATATGCCTAAAGCAAGCAAGCCAAAAAATACACAACAGCAGAGAGTTCGTCTGTGGTTGCTAGTGCTGGCTCAACTGACGGTGTTAGTGCCAGCCTGACAGACTTGCTCGAGAAGCACAGAACAGCCATTACAACTGACTTTAAGGCTTAATTAAATGTCCTTAATGGCAAGCTAGACGAGATTCAATCCGATGTTACAGGCCATGAGAAACACACCAGTGATCTTGAGAAGAATGAGGAGGATGTTAACCAGCGCTTAGTGAACCTTGAAGATATTTGCCAGTCATTATAGAAGGAAAACAAATCACTGAAAACCAAACTTTCTGATCTAGAGGGAAGAAGCAGGAGGCAAAATATTCACATTTTGGGCCTACCAGTGTCATTGGAGGGTTTTCGGTGCCCAGATCTTGACTTCTCTCCTGGAGCTGGATAGAGCACACTGTGGCTCCAGGCCTGATCCGAACGAGCGGCCACGTGTTGTTATCATTCCCTTTCATCGCTTCCAGACCAAGGACTTGGTGATGAGGGAGGCGCGGCGACGTGGGACTTTGGAATACCGTGGACACAAACTTCGATTCTATGAGGATTATAATGCTGATGTTGTGAAACAAGGATTTCACCCATCTCTTCACTTTCCTGCGAGGCTCCGGATCACTACACAAGATAGTGGCTGGCGTCTGTCCCTGAGGTAACTCACTTCCTTCAAAAGAGGGTAACTAGTGCGCTCTACTTTGAAGTTGACATTAGACATTGACATTTTGCTCTTGTGGATACGCCAGGTTTGACTGAGCCAAATGGAACATCTCCTTTAGAGTTCTCCTGTCACGATAGCGCTGTGTTCCTGGACTGTTCAATGTAAGGTGCACGCTTGCTTTTTTGTTTGTTTGTTGATTTGCTCATCTGGTTTAGGGTAAGATTACAATGTTTATTATGCAGGTTCAAAGATAGTGGCATAGAAGCATTTTCTTGGTATGATGAGAGAACAAGAGTTTAAGCGGTTGTTGTTCTATGCAACCTGTTCTTCTTTGCATAAGTCCTATGGCTTTTGTGATGACAAATGGTCATTATTCACAATTTTTAAAACTATATCTTGGAACCAGGCAGGGGTATCCTTTAAGTCCATGGCTTTTTGCATTAGGAGGGGTGGAATTGAGCATAAGGTCTCCCTCTACGTGGATGATCTCCTTTTATTTCTTTCCAATCCGCCCACTTCCTTACCTGCTGTACTTTAAGGGCTAAATATTTTAGTAAACTATTAACTATATAACTATATATTTATCAGTATATAAAACTAGTTTAACTAAGAGTGAATTGTTCTTTATCAATGAAAAGGTCGCCTAAAATGTCCCTTTCAAAGTAGTTTAAGACAGTTTTACATAGACATAGACATAGACATAATGTCTTGTATGGATTTAGACAAAATTACATATACTGTTTGTGGATCAGAGAATAAATTGTATAAATCATGGCGCCCTTTTTTAGATTTCTTTGAGACCCTCCCTCGACCATTGCTGTAGAGTAGCCTGTGATTTGTTGTTTTATGTCTGTGGGGGGTAATTTTGTTATTTGGAAAAGAAAAGTTGTACAAGTTTTATTTCTTTTTTTTTTTTTTTTGAGTGTTATAGTGTCAGAATTATGGTTGAATATGGTTAAACATAGGGATGAAAAATATGAAATAAGTAAAAAAGAAGCAGAAAGAAAAAGTGCTTCATCATAGTTTGAGGTGATTAGATGTTTTCAAATAGCAGCAGCAAAACCACATGAGATTCACAGGACAGGCACATGGCTCCAACAGCAAATACAAGATTAATGTCTGTACCTTCAATGTTAGAAAGAAAATTGGACTAAATTTGATTATTAAAAAAAGCAAACTCATTCTATTTTTGTCAACTTCTAAAATAAAACATTTGGGAATCAATTCACTGTTCAAAACACAGTTCATTTTCCCTCTGTCTGAAGTACTGTCCAAAAACAAATAATTTCCTCCCCGAGAGACAAATATTTACCAAGCACAACAGTGTAACACATTGTGCCCTCCTCTGCTCTTATCCCAATTCTACAACTCTCATGTTCTTTTATGATATTCCTTTTCTTGGAGGCACAGAGGGTGACTCAGATCCACTCCCAATTAGGCTGGTGTGTCAAAGCAGGATCCTGAACTGGAGCCTCCTGCTGTGTACCAGACTCGCTCCCCTTGTAATAGCTTAGCCTCAGACGACCCGCTAACTTCATTTGCTCTGTGCATAATCTGTCCTCTCGCCATCTAGAATTATTTTTCACCTTTTGGTAACAGATGGAAAAGATGAGCATGTCCAGGAGGCAAATGTCACAATAAATGCAAATGTATGTAAATGTGATTTTGCATAACTTTTTATATTTTAATATTGTATAAAATGAGAATGAGTTTTATATATGGATACTGGATAGTAACAGCTCTCACCGTAATGTTCACAAAGTTTTCTGGTTGTCTGCATGAAGAAGTTATTGCTTTACTTGGAATGTTCCAGTACGGCATTTAACTTATCTTTCTTGCATTTATTCAATATGTTTTTATTGTTTTAAATATCTAGTGGAAAAACATTGTTCTGTGATTGTTTTGTTTCCACAGATCTGACTTGGCCTGGAGGCACATCCTGCTTGTGTCCATGGAGATGCATAAGTTTAATTCTATACTGTGGAAAATTCAGCAAAAGAAATAACATCTCCATGGAGACAAGTGTAAAGGTGAACCCTCCACCAGAGAAGTTACATATTACACCTTTAAGATACTACTCTAACTACTCAATACTCAATACTCTAACTACTGTATATGCTTTCCAATGGTCTTATCACACTTAATCAATGTGTTATGAGGTAAACTGATTTTCACCTAAATAAACCCAACAATATTTACCTTTGGCGAATCAGACAAGGGTTTGATGGTGTAATTGTTTGAATATTATATACAGGTATATACAGGTTATATACATGTTAAGGTAGACAATATATTTGCAGCCATACGCTTGGATTGTGCAGTTTTAGATTTTCATATTTTCCCTTGTTATTGGTCCAGGTAAGAGCACTCTGCTAGCTCAGAACAAACAATACTCCCACACAACTGCGTCAGTAAAGCAATTTTCAACCTGAAGACACTAAATTGCCATTAAAACCTAACCTCTTGATTCCCATATTCACTGTGTATTGACACCTGCAACCAATCACAGCGCAGAGGCACCATCTCATTGGCGTAAACCAAGTCTTAATACTAGCAGGTCTTATCAAGAGCTTGGGGGTCTAGGGGGTGTCACTACATCTTGGTTGCAGTTCCCATGGTAACATACAGGTGACTCACCAGCTGGAGAGGCAGTTACCGTGACAACCTACAGCAGTGTGTTGCGGCATCACTATGGGAGCGGAGTGAAACAGTGAGAATCAGATTGTGGGGGCTTGTTATTGTCGGCGTGGGTGTGTGATGTCTAAACAAGTGGAAGTGAGTGAAGGGTCTAGAGTTTAACAGCACAGATGTGAAGACAAACTAAACCATCTCTGCTCAAGTTCATCCAGTTATCCTGATTAAGGGTTATGGGGGCAATAAATGCAGGTTGGCAGCTTTACCACCAGGCAGCAATACCATTAGATGTAGAAAGTTAACGATTTTGTACCCAACTTTTTCCATGTATTAGCGCAAAATTCGTCTTGCCCCAGTACAGATATATTGTATACGCAGGTCCTGATGTCCAAATATGTCCACTGCATGCGATCTGCATCTAACTAGAAAGCATTTTATTGTCTGATAATCAGGAAGTGCGCGTTAGCAGGGTGGCTGTTGTTGGCTTTACCATCCCAATAAAACTCCGCTCCGCACTGTTGTGAAAAAACACTTATAAACTCATCTTGGTGAATAATTAATTAATAGAAAATGTAAGTATTAGTAAATAAAGATGTGTCTGCTATGTTGGGAAATAAGCAGACAGGCACTCTGGCTTTCTAACTTGCACTGCAAACTCTTTAAAATGCTCACCAGTTCTGTTTGTTGTGTTTTAAGACAGTAAAAATCTGGTACAGCGCCTTTAGTGAACAATGCACGCAAATGTCTGGAAAAGCGATCTAAAATTAATGCATTAGATTTACTAATATAAAGGAAGTCCAGCATATGAAATGTCTACCAGGAATTTCATGTAAGTAAATCACTAGCCACAAAGTCCATTCATTTGTAAAGGAGGTTTGCAAGAACACAGTGTTGGTGTATCTCATGTTCATCTGTATAAATCAATACTTACTACGTATACACATGGAACAATTCTTATTAGTATTTTACACCGTGTAGTTGTGAGCTGTGTCCTACCATTGCGTGGGCAGTTGTTCGGTCTGTGATTGATGTCCAGTGAGGAAGGTTTCTGAGTGACAGCTGTCGTCACAGACTCATAAGGGTTGTCCTCGTCCTCCGGCAGGAACACGTCCAGAGAGGGAGAGGTGGCAAACTCAGCAGAGCGCTGCGAGTCCTGCAAGAAAATAAACAATATTATGATATTCTGCCTAATTTGAAAAGCCTGTTCCTTGTAAGATCATCCTTGCTTGACATCGACCACTGCAGATCAGAAATACTTCATTTTGGGCATGTTTTGAATCCAAACATGAATAAATTGGCCTAAGCAAACACACTCAAAAAATAAATGCCTGTCTTTCTTTTTGCTTCTAATGCTTCAACTTTGGCAGCACAGATGTATTGTGGTTAGTGTTTCAGCCTCACAGCAAAAAGGTCCCAGGTTTGAGTTCTATAACTGGTGGGATTTTCTGTGGGCGATTATATGTTCTTCTCTTGTCTGTGGGGCCAGGAATTCCCTGAAAGAGAAATTCTGAATCAGGTTTAAAAAAAGTAATTTAACCAAAAAACAGTATATTTAAGTTGCTGAGTTTAACAAGAAAACATCGCCTGATCCCTTATCACATACTGCATCATTGTAGCAATAAATAGCAGTTTGCAATGCCTTTGTTTGGCCCAGGGCATTATTCAAAGTAGATTTGTAGTGTATTTGTTGGATGCTGTGAAAGGTATTGTTCTACACAACCTGAAAAAATAAAGTCAAATAGTTTGTAGCTTTGATTCAGCTTCCTAATATCTTGAGGGCATTTATTTAGTTGTGTTTTGGAAGGGAAAAACACTGGAACCAGAATGCTTTGGCTTGTGCTTAAATATGATTAAAAATACATGACTAAAGATTAACTTTCTCCTAAAACACTTCAGCTCCAGCATCAGAGAGCAATCAGACATGGTTGAAGTCACAGTCAACCATTGATCCTACGCTTTGTAGAATCACATTCAGCCTCTCCAACAAATCTATAGAACTGCAGCTCCCAGTCTAATCCACTGCACTCTCTCTCCCTGATGTACCTGCACTCACCGGTAAATGCTTTTCTATAGCATATGAAAACAGCTATTGATGCAGAAAATAATTGTAAAGAATTTCTGGACTAAACTGAGTCAAATGTAGAGATCGACCGTTAAGTTTTTTGTTTTTGTCTGTTTTTCATGTTCAATGCCAATACCAATTGTTGGTACTTTTCCCCAAATTATCTAAATTGAATTTAGTACAAGCTCATCTACGGCCTTGTTTTACTACAAACTGGATACGAGATCAGTGTAGTCACATTTTTGCAGTAAACTGTTGGCATATGTTTTATGCATATAATCTTGCATATTTAGATCAGCCTCTGCTGGAGATTTATATATATATATAGATATATATATTTTTTTT
>KN475738.1:0-21066 GCA_000787095.1 Periophthalmodon schlosseri
AAATAAACTTGCCTTGCCTGGCCTACTGTTGACTTTGCACACAACTGTTTTGGTTCTTCCTCATCCTTAGCTTAAAGTCAGTAATTAAGAAACATTTTGTAACATATTTACTGTCTTTCAAAGTCCCTCTGGTGGTTATAAAGGTTTGAAGGGTCCGCTGGCTCCCCCAGCTGTCTCTGAGCGAAAAAACCAGACATGCAACTTGGTTGCCACCGACCCACGGTCAGCTCTTAGAGTCTGTTCTCGTTCTCGCGATAGACAAATGGCTTTACAGCAGTTCAATATACACACACACACTAAAGTTTAGTGACATAGTGCTAAACAATCAAAAATAAATATTTGCAAAATATCTGCATCTGCATCTGCAAATTGGGGCTGTACGAAGTCACTTTCATCTTTAAGCAGGACTGTAAACTGTCGTCTGTGAGGCGTGAGCGGTGTTTGTTTTTAACATAGTTCATGGTGGAGAATAGCTGGTCACATACGTATGTGGATCAGAAGATTGACAGGACTCCAAATGCATATTTCTTCATGTTTATGTAGGTGTCGGGGATGGCTGTTTGAAAGTCTCGATAAATGCACAGCGTTTTGGAGGGTATGCCGGCTTCTGCGAGTGTGGCGCTTATTTTGAGTGACGACACAGCGTTTGGAGGGTATGCCGGCTTCTGCGAGTGTGGCGCTTATTTTGAGTGACGAAAAATAATAAAATATACATTTATTTTAATATTTCAAGATCACAATAATTTTCCAATTTAGAACAACAATTTAAAAAAAAGGAACTAACACAAAATACACTTCAATTAAATACTTATAATTTATTTTCCCAAGGCACGCAGAGCCGCAGTATAAGGATGAAAGAGCCGTATGTGGCTCCGGAGCCGCGGGTTGCCGACCCCTGGGTTAGACCCTATTCCTACTCATGCCTCTGTACTTCATTGCAATGATTTGAAAAAAAAAAAAAAAAAAGAAAGAAAGAAATCCCACTCATACACAAATGTAAAAAAAAAACAATGGTGCATGTTTATTTTCCAGAAATGAAACTTAAATAAAAATAAGGTGTTTTCTACAGTGAAATGCTAATATGAAGATACAGGATCAGCAGCAGAGAATCATGGCTGCAGTTTTGAACAGGAAGTCAGTGGAACACTTTCTATTATTAACTCATTTCAGGTCAATATTGCAGCTTACACAGAACAAAAATTGTGAATCACCAAATACCAGAAAAAAAGAAAAAAAAAACCCTAAAAAAACAAAGTATGTCTTTTTTAAGTGTCACTTAGGAGGAATCATGAAAATGTATATATCTTGAAGGTCTTTAGTGAAATCCTGAGTGCAATGATACAGTTTGACACAAACACGCACACACACACACACACACGCACACACATGCACACACACAGATTGCAAACAGGTGCAGGGCTGGGGATATGAGCAAAGGAGATCATATTGCCTCTCTCTGCTCATATCTTATCGTAAGGCTGATCAATAAAACAGCTAATAAAAGAGACTCGCCCTCTCAGTGTGCAGCACAGCATCACCTGTCTCAGCCATAACCGCTGCTCAGAGCAAAGCAACACATCACAAATGAGTCAACGGTTATTATTCTATTGACATTAGTGGTATATTGTGATATGGAAGAGCAGGGGTGGGTAGTAGTTCCATTTACTTGAGTAACTTTTTAAAGAAATGATACTTTCAAGCAGCATATTTGTGTGAACAAAGCTTTATGTTGACAATATGAAATGATTTGAACATTTTTGTTTCTTGCACTGCTCCTTCAGATATGATTTAGTTTGTCTCATTTTTGTGTCTGTCCTTAGATTTTGTGCATTATTTAATGTTTTGTCCTACAGATTACATTGACTTTAAATTATAAGTCAGATGTTACGTCCTGAAAGTTGTTCTTTAAGTTACTCATGAGGAGTAGTTTTCCCAAATACTTTTGTACTTTTACTTGAGTAATTTCTTGGACCACTACTTTGTACTTCTACTTGAGTGATATTATTTTGAAGTAACATTACCCTTGAGTAGATTTTTTGACTACTCTACTCACCTTTGAGTGAAGAGCACATAACAGCCTTATTATAGGACATAATGACACACCACTAATTAGCAGTAATAGAACTGGGCAGGACGCATGGACTTTTAGACACAAATATCTCATTAGATTGTGAAAATGTGCTGAAATGACTGGGACTTTGCCAGCCCTGGAATCAATGCAATAATATGAGGAAATAATCAGTGATGGGAGGAATAAAAAAAAAATACGGCATACTGAATACCTGAATTAAAATGTATATGTATTCTGTATACTTAGAATACTTTTACTTTTAAAGTTGCATTATATTACAGTGTAAAAAAAACCCAACAACAACAAGAACATAGTATTATAACAGCCTTGGATTTTTGCACCGTGATACACATTTATTTATTAATTTACACATTTATTTTTTCATTTGTACCAAAATGACTATGCGTCGCTGTGAATCCTTTCTGTATTACCAACTAAGAAAATTAAATTGAAGAAAAAAAGGAAAAACAGAGCAGGGGGCGTGTACTGGTAGCGGTGTGAACTGAGGCTGATGTGTAGTATGGTGTCTTGAAAATAAACGATTAAAAATTGCTCAAACATGCATGAATCTCGTAAAACTTTGAGAGGGGAAATGGTGAGGGGAAACAACTATAACAGGGCTAAAAGTATTGCATAATAGGTCTGCTTTAAAGGTCCTATATCACACAAAATTGACTCTTAGGTCATGTTAGAATGTTGTTACCTCATCAAAAAGAATTGTGCTTTGTTTCATTCCAACATGTTTGAGTAACCCTTTATTATTACTCTGTCTACATCTCCAAAGCTCACAATACCTTTTACCTTTTGTTCAGTAGAGATTGAAAATTCAAAGGCTGAAATCATCCAAACAATTCTAGTCAAGGTGTATGGAGTTTAAAAACACTCTTCCTGTATGACCACAAGACATCACTGTGGAACAGAGTGTTTTCAGTTTGAGAGAACTCCTAAATATGCAGGGTTTGTGTGTTAAACATGTGTGATTGAAACAAAACACAACTCCAGGTATGTTTTTGATGAGGTAACGATATTATAACATAAATCAGAAAATAGCACAAACTGGGCCCTTTAATAATGCCTTGCAGTTTGAAGTTTAAGTTGCATGATCAAATATTACAATTAATTATTTTGATTTTAGGAAAGTATTGCACTCTGAAAACCACCAAATGAAAAAGTAACTGTACCACAATACAGTTACTCAAAACTGGCATTGTGAAAATGTATTTTCTGTACATTTATACAGCTACTTCTCAGCACTGGAAATGGTTACCATGGTCGGGCTTGCTACACTTGTGGCCGGCTGACTGGCACACTGAGCAGTTTTGAAACTTTTAACATTATTATCTTAAATTTTTAACTGTACATTTTGTGATTTTGACCAACAGAGAAGTACAGCATGTGCAGTACAAAGAATGGAAGTAAGAACTGTTGGATTGTGTGATTTGAGCAGTTTGTTTTTCCTGTATCCATGGAGACCCTGGAGCTAACCATGCTAACCAGCTTTTTACAACAATACAACAGACTTTCTACACCAAATATGACCATATTTGTCTTATCTAATCCAGACTTGTCTCATCTAATCACCGACCGAACCAAGAGAGCGGAGTGAGAATGAGGCTTAAAAGAGGGTTTCCTGTTCCAGAGTTCACCTGGCTCCCTGAAGACCGCTGTGATGGAGCAGGACACAGAGCATAGATAGGAGGGATACTTTTGTCCTGACGGCTGTTACTCTCCTCAAATGGCCCTGACGCTGGATCTGATGACCTGTTGAGCTGCACTGAGACTTTTGTTTGAGCTGTACTATTATTATTATTATTATTATTATTATTGTATTTTACTGCTCAATGTGCTTAAATTTCTCCTTGTGGACAAATAAAGTGAGATTGATTGATTGGTTGATAATGAATGGGGAATATTGAATTGGAACTGAAATTGCTCTCTCTTGGCTCTGTGTGTAAAATAAATATAATAAGTGAAAATATGTGTCATTTTAAACTCCTCTGACATCTATGCCCTCCCTGACAGCTCACAGCAGCTCTGCAGTCTCTGGCTATAATGAAGAATGCATGTGTAACGTTTACATATTTATATAGTAGGAACACATTCACTATGTTGTATACAGCAACTGAATAATATAGAGTAAGTTTAACCCCTGGAGCACAGAGCCACACTCCATCAGAACTATAACAGGTAAAGACTGTGCACTGGGCTCAGGTCAGTGTCTGTTTACAGGAGAAGATCTGCAGACTCTCCTCTGTTAAACACTGATGAACATGAGACGTCTACAGCAGCCTTCACATGGACTATGTGCTATCTTATTTCAGTCTTCTTTCTGATCAAATCAGTCAAATCAAAATCACCCCGAGGGGCAAACCTAGCTGGCTAATGCTAGATAGCTTGTGACTGTAATGTTATTTGAGAGGGACTTGTTTAACAGCACAAATCAACTCACCTGTTTTAGTTCTAACTTTAGTCTGTTTTTTCTTTATGGTCAGATTGTGTTAAAACAAACCTCAGATTATAGTTTAACTTGAGTCATAGAGCTTCAGAATAGAATAGATGATATTTTGTGAACTTTACACTATTCAACATATATAATTTAGCTGTTATCACTATGGCAACAGTCCTATTTTTTATCAGTCTGAATCTATGTGCACTCAAATACTCTAGCTTTGCCAAGCTAAAGCTAAGCAACCTTGTGTACACTGCACAGTATAGCCCACCTATGCAGACCCTGAATGTAAATGAGAGTGCATGTTAATAAAGAGAAAAGCATAACTAAAAGCGTATCCACTGCGTCTGTCTAAGTCTTCATTAATCACACCACACTTCGGGCTAATATATCTAGAGGAGGGCTTAAAAGTAAGTGTGTGCTCATTCTTCTCTGTAAATGCTTTATTGTAATCAGCACAGGTCACCGGAGTCAGGCCTCAGTGGGAGAGAGAGAAAGAGAGAGACGCTCCAACGTGTGAAGAAAAGAGGGATCATGAGAAGCCTACAGAATCCTCCTCTGCCGTGCGGAGGGAGCGGTACGTGCGCACCATCTTAAAGCGCCGCATTCATCACTATTAGAGCCATGATAGACGGTGCTCTAAAGCCCTCCCCGTGGAAGACAACACAAGGTCTGGCATTAAAGCATCGAGAGGAGGAGAAAGGAGAGCCGAGGACACTGGCACTGTTAAACTGCAGGCGACACAGGGCGAGATAGAGCACTTCATTTGGGTCTTGTAATGTAGTGTGTGCCTCCGTCGGCACACGTGGCATTCGCTAATTCAGCACTGGACAGCTCCATCTATCTGATCTTGACTTGTGTTTTGTTTTAAAGTTCCTATAGTGACTCCTGTGAGCTTTTAGCCTTGTTAGAAGAATGCTGCCTTATCAAAAACATACTCGGAGTTGCATTTTGTTTCATTCACGCATGTTTAAGTCACACTGCATTATTAGTTTGTCTACATCTCCTATGCTCAAAATGCTTTGTTCCACCTTGTGATGTCATGAAGCGGTAGTTTTCATTTAACAGCTGTCTTTTACCTTTCGTTCCGTAGAGATTGGCAATTCCAAGGCTGAAATGATCCAAATGATTCTAGTGAAGGTGTATGGAGTTTAAAAACACAGTGGAGCACTTCCTGTATTACCACATGACATCACAAGGTGGAACAAAGCGTGTTCTATTTGAGAGAAGAACTCAGCTTAAATTTGCAGGGTTTGTGTGTTCAACATGTGTGAATGAAACAAAACACAACTCCAGGTCTGTTTGTGATGAGAAAACAACATTATAACATAGATCAGAAAATAGCGTAATATGGGCCCTTTAAGTTGGAGGTGACACAGGGGGAGATGGAGCGCTTCATTTGGGTCTAGGCTCTTGTAATGTAGTGCGTGTCTCCATCGTCACACGTGGCAATCGCTAATTCAGCACTGGACAGCTCCATCCATCTGATCTAGATTGTGTTTTGCTTTAACGATACACGACGTCGCTGAGAGTCAGAGCGTCCACACACTGCAGGGGTAACACATGTCATGGACTTACTTGAAAAAACTGAGATGAGTGACCAATTGTGAGTCATCAGATTTTTAATATTTAGTAAATTTCAATTCTGTTCACGCCGCATATTTATAGCAGACAGCTCTGGGAGAATAAGCATGAGTGAAATATTAAAAATGTAAATGAAACGTTCCTGGTGGCGGGGTCCACCACCTGCTTGTTTCCATTAAGATGTCATTGCTTTTCATGGAATTTTTTACCTCAGTATGGCATTAAAGAGGAGGTATTACACTTCTAAACATATTTAGATCATAACGTTACATTTTATTGTTTTGAAAATGCTCCATTTGCATTTGAAAATGCTCCATTTGCATTTTGTATTAACATGTTTAACAAGTCAGTTTTGTTTTTGACGCTCTGAGTCCAACCTCCTCTTGCTCCCCACGCTAAGTCACTCCCCCTTCAGAACGCTATGACAACACAATCAGCGTGCATCCCGCTAATGATAATTAGCTAATAATCCTATTACTGCACATCACATCAGGTTTGTGAATTTGCAGTGTATTGTTTGTATCCTGCTCTTGTATATTTATGTAAAATGGCCAGGCTGGAGTATGGGTGACGTAGACTTGTGGGCTGAGCTTTGGATAGGTTTAAATAGGGGCCGGGAGAGATCACAAGATTACTCAAACATGCATGGGTGACATATAAAAACACTTGAGGCATGTCTTTTGATGAATGAACAATGTTATAACATGGTAGAAAGGGGTGTTTTACATAATACCCCCTCTTTAAACTCCTGCATTTATTAAATTACATGTGTTTTTATTGCTCAAAAATATCTTGAAAAGCATGCATTATTTGTGTTTGTGGGCCGCCTCTCCACAGATCTGACATGTAACTTGTTGAATTTAAAAAGGGGGTATTATGTAATTTATTTTTTTTTTTTAGCTTTTTACTGTGTTATAACATTGTTCCCTCATCATAAACACGCTTTAAGAGGTTTTAGATGTCACCCATGCATGTTTGAGTAATCTAGTGATCTCTCCCAGGCCCAATTCTGTGCAGTGCTCAGCCCACAAACCTAGGTCATCCATGCTCCCACATGACATTTCTACATAAATATAAAAAAGCAGGATACAAAACTGTACACAGCAACTTGACGAACCTCATGCGATGTGCAGTAGTTTCATTGGTGTGATGCAAAAAGAAGCAAAGTCAGAGGAGTGAAACTGATAAAATATGTTAATACGTTGTTTTCGGCGAATATAGCATTTTCAAAACAATAAAAGGTAACATAGTGGTCCAAATATGTTATGTGTTAATACCACGTAGAAGTAAAATACCTTGTCTTTAATGGCATACTCTGGATAAAAATAACTGCTGGACAAATACAAGAGTAAGAGGTTTAAACTGCTTTCGTTCAACACAAAGACTCATGGAGATGAGCTATTTTGTGCTCTGCAGAGGACATTAGCTAATTAATTTGCACTTTTTTATTTTCTAATTGTAACATCCACATTTCCATGTTGATGAATTACTGGGCCGTACACGAGCCCACACACAGGAGACAGCCCGAGCATAGGCTGCTTTGTTTTTGCATGTGTAATTATGTGGAACACTGATGCTGAATGCCCATGGTATGAATTGAGTTGTTGTCTAGGAGCATGAACAGAATGCAGATATCAGGGTGTATGGCTGCATGTGTGCATAGCCTACAAATGACTAACTCTAATACATATGCACTTATTGTATTCAATTTTAGCCCAATTTTCTGCTTATTCAGTCACACTAAGAGGTGGTTGGCTAATTCTGTGGGTTAATAATGGGCTGGCTACATGTGATATGATATGAACTTTCTGAACTGTCTAAAATGGAGACGTAGGGGAGGTCAGAAGGTTTCATCCAACTTTTCAGGTTAATATCTACTCTAGGACATTGATGAAATGAAATGGATATTGTTATCTTGTGACTGATTGTCAAGTTGTGATGGCCTTACATAAGCAAGTTGCTTCAGCCCAAACATCTTTTGGTTGTAACAAATGAATACAAATAGACAATGTATTGTTTTTGAATGTGAACAACCAAAATAAAGTTCATTCATTCATTCATATTATTATCTTTATCAGTAGGAATTACGTAAAGGTACAGCATGATTTCACAGAAATAGAAAAAAAATAAAAATAAATAATAATAATACTTTGGAACATTCTCCATGGAGATAGATATGTTTAATGCCATACTGTGGAAGATTATAGCCAAAGTTTCCATGGAAACAAGCAGGAGCAAACCCTCCTCCAGGCCAAATAAGAGTCAGGTTTGTGGAGATGCAGGCCGTCTAAGAAAAAGGGCGCATGTTCTTCAGTGCTGTCTATTGTTCAGCTAAAAAGTTACATTTCTTTTTCTTTTTTTTTTTTACATTCACAGTTTTTCACCACTCCAGATAAGGTTCAACATTTGTGGATTTTCGGTTTTGCTATTTCCTTCAAAACTTCACAGAGTTACAGACACCTTCCCTCCATCCTCAGCTGAAGTCTAGGTCAGAACACCGTAAACACAGCCTATTGTAAACTGCCATATATGTGACCAGCTCTGATAAACCCACACTTTAAATAAGTCTACCTATCACTCCTGGCTGGGGTGCGCTTCCCTCTCCCTGTGTTAAAGTTGTCCCCCTGGGTTTGTAAACTTTGGGAGCCGGATTGTGAATGCAGATGCAGCGCTAGAACAATAAGTCCGCTCACACATCCCACAGCCTCCTCCTCGTCTGCTCGTCTCCACCGCTATAATAACATTTACAGATCTCCGCGGCCCGCAGAGAGGAGCGCGCACTCCATTGGAATTGAGATGTATTATTCACCGCCTGCACTATAGGTTTTAAGATATTGCAGTTTATCTTCATATCAGCTCGCCTCAGCTTTATTACGCGCTGCTCTCAGATGTGATTTCTTGTGGCAGTGTGTCTTGAAAAACAGTGCAGTAAAAGTACTATTTCCTCACCTGCCCCGGCACAGTGATGGCAGGGTGGCGCTTTGTTCTGATGTAACTCGCTCCAGATGACTTGTAAAGCAGACTCGGAGTTACTAAAGTTTGCTTGACAATATTGATACAAATATATTTTCAATTAGATGAGATTCACGGTGAGTGTGGGCGTGAGGTTATTAAACATTCAGTTCTGATATCTGATACATGAGGCTGCGACACAGGCACAGACTCAACCCACCCTTGCCGGGGTTAATTTGCGTCCTAATTTTCATAAAGTTGAGCAAATTATCACTTTGAATTAATTAACAGAGTGAGAATTAATGGAATGTGCGTGGACCGCTTTGATATATTCGTTTGACATTTACATTATCCCGCTATGATTCATATTTCGACTCGTTCCATTCAACATGACACAAAATAAATGGCTGAAAACACTAGAGGAGTAAGAAGATGGAAGGGAGAAACTAGAGGCGGAACCATATTGCGATAATTAATAATAATAATGCAATAATAATGCAACAACAATTCTGCTTTGATCACGTTACCCTATACATCTAAGAACCAAGCAGCACTTTTCACATTATCAAGTGGTTCCCAAACTTTTTTTTCTTTCAATGACCCACACTTTAGCAGTTGGTTAAAATCACTTTATTTGTCCCCGAGAGGCAATTTAAGCACATTGAGAAGTAAAATACAATAATAATAGAAAAGCTCAAACAAAAGTCTCTGTGCAGCTCAACAGGTCAGGGTCATCAGATGCTGTAACGGCAGTTTGAGGACAAAAATGTCCCTCCTCTGTGTGCGCTATGTCCTATCACAGCAGCCTCCAGGGAGTGCCGGGTGAACTCTCCTAAGCCTCACTCTCCTAAGCCTCACTCTCCTAAGCCTCACTCTCCTAAGCCTCACTCTCCTAAGCCTCACTCTCACTCTGCTCTGTTGTTTTATCAAAAACAAAATTGAAACTTAAAGACATGTTAATACGTTGTTTTCGGTGAATATAGCATTTTCCGAACAATGAGTTAACTGTTAATACCCCATAGAAGTTAAATACTTTAACATAATCAAAAAGTGGTTATAGTAGTTTTTCTAATTCCCTATATCCCCGTGTGTGTCTGCAGTGATAATCAAGAGAAGAGCAGAATGAGATGCAGCGTGACTCGTATGGCCAATCACTTAGGATGAAACTCACTGTGGGAGTAGGAGGCGGAAGCCCTTTTGATAAGGTCAGCAGTGACGGCCTGGTGAGCTGTAATGAGCAGAGCTTAGGTGATGCAGAGGAGGCGGAGGAGCGCAAACACACACGCACAGCTTTCACCCAACTCACAAATCTCAAGTGTTCATTAGAAAGTAACACTTTGCCTTGGTCTTGTTCAGAATACTATTTCCTACGCACACTGTCGTTGTATGGAAATAGATGAATGCGGCCACGTGTTGATGTGTGGAAACTCCTGTGTGGTCATTGTGCCCAGTGTCTCTAAAGGTCAGTGTTTAGTTTAGTTGTCTGCTGGGGCTGTTGGAGTGTCTATACTTCCTCCTCAGCACAGACTATTGTAACCTGTTCCTTCCTCATGTGATCTGCACTAAGGGGTTGGAGTGCGGAGAGAGCGATCCATTCAATAACAGCTGGACTCAAAGGTTGGGAAGACAAGGTACTGAGTGTCATACAAAAATCTCTCTCTGTGTTTCTTGCTGTTTCTCTCTGTTTCTCTATCTCTTTTCTGTTTCTCTCTCACTCTGTGTCTCTGTCTCTCTCTATCTCTCTGTCTCTGTCTCTCTCTCTCTCTTTTTCTGGCATTACCTGTTTGTCTCAGTGGTTAAAGGAAAGTTCACTGTCATAGAGTGCAACATTTCAGGCAAAACAACAACCCCTCCATGGAGACACTTGACCAGAAATGCAATAAATAGTGATGTTACATTTGTGAACAACAAACATGGGTGCCACATAGGTGACACTTGGGTGCCACTTGGGTGACACTTGGGTGACACACGGATGACAACTAGGTAACACATGGGTGACAAATGGGTGACACATGGGTGACAACTGGGTAACACATGGGTGACACATAGGTGACACATGGGTGACAACTGGGTGACACATGGGTGACACCTGGTTGACACATGGATGACAACTGGGTGACAAATGGGCGACACATGGGTGACACATGGGTGACACATGGGTGACAACTGGATGACACATGGGTGACACCTGGATGACACTTAGGTGACATATGGATGACACCTGGATGACACATGGGTGACACATGGGTGCCACCTGGGTGACACTTGGGTGACACTTGGGTGACACTTGGGTGACACACGGATGACACATGGGTGAGATAAAGGGTGACACATGGGTGCTACCTGGGTGACACTTGGGTGACACATGGATGACAACTGGGTAAAACATGGGTGACACATGGGTGCCACTTGGGTGACACTTGAGTGACATACGGATGATGCATGGGTGACAACTGGGTAACACATGGGTGATATATGGATGACACCTGGATGACACCTGGGTGACACTAGGGTGACACATGGGTAACACATGGGTGAGACATAGGTGAAACCTGGGTGATACCTGGGTGATACCATGACACATGGGTGAGATAAAGGGTGATACATAGATGACACCTCAGTGACTCTTGGGTGACACATGGGTGACACCTGGACGACACCTGGGTGACACTTGGGTGACACATGGGTGACTGTCTGAGCGGAGGCCACACGGGGCAGCACAGGGTATGGATTTGTGGGTGTAGCTGTGGTGTTTCAGAGCAGGATTCAGCCTGATGAGCAGGAGAGTGCACAAGACTGTATCTTCTCAAACATTGATTTAAGTTTTGTTATATGAGATGAGATGTCTGACTTTTCTCTCTGTACAGAATGTGAACTATTTCTTGAGGTATAGTTTTATGGTTGCATTCGTTCTTAAATGAAATAAATAAAACCAATAAAAGTGGGACTAAACTCGGAACTAAACCTTGACTAGACCAAGACCAAACAAGAACTAGAACAACAACAATAGAGAGTAACTGGCTGTTAAACTCAGCTAATGGGGATTAGGAACAAGTTACGATAAGTATGAACGCAGAGTTTTGCCTGAAATGTTGCACAATATGGCAAAGAAACATTCCTTTAAACATAAAGACAAGAAGGTGATACTACCAGGCCCAGTTACAGTTCAGCTCTGTGGATAGGTGACCCCACTCACACTAGGAATGCATTAATACGTTTTTCAATGTATTTTTGAGCAACATAAACACTTGTGATGTTACATTCGTGAACAACAAACATGGATGACACATGGATGACCCTTGGGTGACACATGGGTGATACCTGGGTGACACACGGGTGACACACAGATGACACACGAGTGACTACTGGGTAACACATGGGTGACACGATAACTTTTCAAGCAAAGTAATAGCATCCTCATTTAAACAAGCGGGTGGCAGACCCCCCACCTGAAATAGTGCACAGTGCACCTTTAAACTTTAGTGGCGTAGTTGAGCAAAATTTGTTTTGTGCGAGGACAGATAGAAGCAGCTCTTAAGGTAGAAAGGAAAACGCTGCATGCTGTCGGTATCTAATTATATGAGTTTTATCCTTGAGAATCAGTAACTTTGGACCTATGCAAACCGTTTTGAAAACTAAAAATCAGATACAGCGGGTTACAAAGGGCTCATGTGCACTGAGAAGCATTTGAAAACACAATCATACTACTCTGTAACTACTTCTAAACATGCAAGTGTAGCTAGAGCCAGAATACATGCATGGTTTATATGGTGTTACTTATAGTTACTTTGTACTTATAATGAGGCAGGCATAAAGTATGAGGTGTAGTGTAAAATGGAGTGTAAGATAAAGCCGAGCAGACAGAGCAGAGGACACTGTGCAGCACAAAGCAGGCGACACAAACAGCCTCAGTTCCACAGAGTTACATCACTGTTACGTTTCTTTAGATCTGAGACTAAAGCTGTTTACTCGAGTCACCTGCAGCTCCCTGTGTTTACTGATGGAGGTGCTTCTCCACCTGACCACACTGCATTCAAGCATTATGAATGCAGTGTGGTCTCACTTTTCTTATCCTTTGAGCCCGCTGCTTCAACTGAGTTTCAAAGGCAAAGGAGAGGAGTTTAATGGCGACTATGTAACTTTTCTGGTGGAGTGACCACCCCCTGCTTGTCTCCATAGAGACGTTGATGTTTTGTCTTGAATGTTCAACAGTATGGCACTGAACATTAGTATTCAATTTATTTTCAATTAATTTCATTAATTTATTTCAACTTGTATTGTTTAAAAATATCAATTTTTATTGTTAGCTGGCTCCATTTTACCCAGATCTGACCTGTAACTTGGCTTGATGGAGTCACTTGCTTGTAAGCAATAACAGAGCCACATTTGAGCAAAATTAATAATATTGGCCAAGGACCAGTCTCCAATCATATTATTAATCTTTTTTTTCTATAATTCTATAAGTAAACAAACAAACTGTGGTAAAGACATGATCCGGAAGTACAACAATGTTGTTGTGGCAACAGAGGACCGAGCAGCATGGAGGCTCTTTGGGAAAGTTTGAGTGCTTCTGGTGCAAAGTTTGTAAAGTTTGGATGGAGGGGCTGTCAGCATGAATGGATTAAAAGAGAGAGGTTATGGCTCCTTCATAAGGAATACGATGGCGTGGATGTCATTCTGATCGCTGATCGCATCAACATGAGCGATGTTTGCCGCTACAGTACAGTACATCATGCTTCAGACAAACTTAAAATACAAGCAACGCAAGTGACATGAATGAATTAAAAGGCTTTTGCTCTGTTTCAGTGTAATCAGTCTGCCAGTTCTAAAATGAAGTCCATTAAAACAAGCAATTAAAACAAGTAGAAGAAAAACACAGGTAATTTCAAGTTTACAGATGTCCTTAGGTAAAACTAAACCTGTGTGAATAGGGCTTATGAAGACCTTTAAATCTTTTAAGTTCACTCTGAATGACATTGGTCTATTTCTGTGATGAACTACACACTGCATTTAAATGTTTCTAATAAGTTTAACACAAAACCTGCTTTAGGAAACGAAACTAATTTTGAATTCGCTGAATGTCTCTCTCTGCTCTTCAAATCTGTTTCATACTTAATGTCCAATAATATCTACTGGAAAGAAAAATACTCAAAAAAGGTGCTGTACCTGATTTTTACTTTCTTAAAACACGGAAAACAGAACTCATTCATTTTAAATGGTTTGCAGTGGTCCAAAGTTATTCTTCACTTACCTTATGCATTCAGAGCATCCTAATTATTCACAGTGATGAGTTTATAAATGTTTTTTAGAAACCAGTGCAGTTTTGTCATGATGGTAAAGCTAACAACAACTAGCATGCTAATGCACACTTCCTGATTATCAGACAATAAAACACGTTCTAATTAGATATAGACAGTACAGGTGTCTTAGTTTGACCTCAAAAGTTGCTTACACAATATATCTATACTGGGGTGTGAACAGTATACAATAGAATCCATTGCTTGCCTTCTTACAAAGGTACAAAATGTTCTGTTTCCCATTCAGCAATTGCTATTTATCATAACCACAGGAAACTGAGATATAGCAGCTGGATTTTGGTCATTTTGGTCAAGGCCACATCTCTTCTCTCTAGCCTCCTTTCATATAGGAGTGCATGACTCCCACTAAGGGAGGACCATAAAAGCCCTGGTTAATCTTACTTTGTTACACTCTGCTTTAGACTTTGCTTTGAATTTTGCTGGATGGTGCCTTTAAGTCAACTGTGTTGCTGTAGCCAACAATAAAGATTTACAGAATGATTCCCGTGCCTCTGCACCTGTTCTTCATGCAACAGAACAGAAACCGACATAGACAAGACACATTTTGCTCAGACACATGGAAAAAAATCTGTTAAGTTTAGGTACTTGTTTGTGAGTCTCGGCTCCACATGTGTCACAGCTCCAGCTCACTCTCATAAAATCCTCCTCTGCAACTTAATAAATGAGCGTGTTCATTAAGAGTACTAGTGTGTTTGCGTGGAGAAGGTCCTTGCTGACAACACGGCTGCCTCTGATTAATGCCTGCGTGAAAATGTCATGGATCAGCAGTGAGCCTCTCCCGTGGGACGTGTCTGCTCTGCACTGTGTCAGTCAGACCATATTTAAACCCATATCTCTGTGATTACGGCCACATCCTCACATAGAGATGGACTTGTGTTTATTACTTCCTCCTCCTCCTTCTCCTCAGCACAGATCTGATCACGCAGCATCAGGAGGACAGCCTCGTTCATCATTCAAGCTGTTATCGTGCACATACACAAAACTCAAGACTCTGATTGGGCCACTTTATCAACATTTCTTGTACTCAGAGAACTAGTGGGTAATGAGATTCAATACATAATACTCAACTTAGCTGCAATTCAAAGGTGAGACAATGCAGGTGAATAGGAGCAAAATAGGAGCAATAGTGTGTGTATGTTTTATTGTTTGTAGCACCAACCTTCTATCTATCATATTTACATTTGTTTAAATGTTCATTAATATGCATTGTTCCACATTTTCATAAATAAATACACAAATGAATGGGTGTACACACACAAACTGGGGAGAAGGGAGGTTAAGTGTCTTGCTGAAGGACACAAAGACAGCAGCTGTCCTCTCTGGTGGCTGGGACATTCGTGCATGTTTAAGTAATCTTGCACTCTCTCCTGGGCACTATTCAAACCCTCCGTACGGTTAGGTGTACAAGGCCACGTCACTTGTCTAAGGCTCTGCACACAAGCTTACAAATCCAGAAACTCACTGCAGCGCTCCTCATGCTCGCACAGAAAAGCAAGGGGCAGAGAGACAGAGAGTCAAAAATGAAACTGAAACTAATTCAACTTTTTAAGGTCCTATATTATGCAAAATCAACTAAAACATACTTGGAGTTGTGTTTTGCTTTAATGTTGATTTTGGAGAATATAGCATTTTCAAAACAATAAAAGGTAACATGGTGATCTAAATATGTTACGCATTAGCAATTATTACCCCATAAAAGTGTAATACTCCCTCCTTAGCATTTTCTTTGTTTCACTAATCAAGAATTCAAGCAGGCAAGCAAAGTGTATTTATATAGCCCTTTATACAGACCGAGGAAGTCACATGGTGCTTCTCCAAGTGCTACTCAAGATTCATACATTCATATTCCAAGTTATTTATTTTCATTATGTATTTTATTTTTTGGCTAGTGCATCCTTCAGTGCTTCCTAAAAGCATTTTCTAATGTGTCATATCTCAGTGCTATGTCAAAGTTCCAGGGGCGTGCTGTGAGTTTGCAGCCCCAGGACAGGAGCTGATTCTGGGCAGCGATGATGAGGAGGTGGACAGTGTCTGCCTGCTCCACAGCCTGATTACAGATTGGCTCCATTGTGTTCTTCAGCCCAAATGTCCCCTTTCAGAGGCAGGCCTGTTCACTCTGCTGCCCCCTGCTCCCATCTGCTCCCCTGAGGGCAGGTGCTCCACTCTCCATCACAGTCTTTAGGCTCCTGACAGACAGCTCCAGACACTCTCCCACTGAATGACATGAACGTAGTGACTGTGTTATCACCGGTATGTAAAGCTGTATAGCTTTACATACTGGTTTTGGGGCAAAGCCGATTTGAATATGGTTGTTTGGTGCAATCAGAGCTGTGAAATTTCAAAAAAACATAGTTAAGATGACTTCCTTTGCAACCTTGGACATGGACAATGTATTTTTTAATGCATTAACAAATGCACTTTTTGCCACTTGCAGATTGAGAATTGGAGTAAAGCAAAACAAAAATTACAATGAATTTTAGATTTTAGGTTTACAGAGGGCACTGTTACTTAAATATTTGCGGCTGTTATAATTCGCTAATTGTGGCCATTTTGATTTGACTGCAATAAATATTTTAGCCCAGAAAACACGCAGCAGTCACATGTCTTCATAAATCACTGCCTGTACAAATTATTTAATGAGACAAAATGATTTTACCATCCTATGAGGAGAAAAAACTGAAGTGCTTAAACACACTCCAACTTGACACACATTATGGTTAAACAGGATTATTCTGAAATAGATTTGATGTGGCCGTTGTAAAAATGTAATTAAAAAGTGTCCTCCAGGCTGTCAGCTGAAGCTACACACCGGTGAAAGAGCAAACGGATTAACACATTCAAAACTGCCGTCCCATTCAGTACGTGAGTGAGTGCCCTTGACATCTTCATATGGCAGCGTCAAATGCACAAAACAACACTTTGATTTAATATATTTATGCATCCACTCTGCGCGCAGAGAGCCGTATGCTAACAGCCTCTCCAATCTCCACGGCCTCACAAATGGTCTATGGACAGGTTCGACCGAACACCGTAATACACCGCAAGGCCAGATCAAAGTCCTGCACCACTCTTTTTTTTACACACGTTTCAAAGTGACAGATTCAAAGAGTCATAGAAATATCAAGGCGAAAGAAAGCCATTGTGGCTGAGTGCTGATTGAGATGCGGGGAAGCAGGTGGCCTTGGACGCGTGTAAATGGACCTTCTAATCAGAGGAGAGGGAGTGGCCCTCGTCAGAGGAGCACGCAGACATCACAGAGCTTGGAAGGAGCTGGAGATATGTTCTGATGGACAGGATCATGAGGTGGGCAGCAAGAGATACCCATGTCCAGGTAATGAGGCCGGCACTCTGAAGGGCACTTTGAAGGAAATGCTCAGAAGTATAGTAAGAATTCACAAGACACGGTCTTTGGCTGACATTTTGCATGATAATTTTATATTATTTTAGTTTGTTTTTTTGTTTTTTTATGTATTAACCTCATAAACTGTATAAAGAAGTGGACTAAGTCAGTGTGATGTCACCCATAGCGTTCGGCTCCAGTCAAATGAAGCTCATCGAGGCTAGAGCAGTTATAGGAGAAAATTTGGAGTCGAGTTCCACTTGGAATTCCGACCTCGAGTATCATAACAATCAAACAGCCAATCCGGAGCAAGCGAGCTAAGCGCCTGCTCTGTGCTAAACCAACAGTGCGGGTGCTTAGCAACGCTGTCAATCAAACCTGTTGCTAACGCTAGCGAGAGCGACCTCGGGGAAAGAAGGCACCTGATTTGTCAGTTATTAATGTTCATATCTTGAACCATGGACAAAATAACAACACCAGGATCATGTAAAGAGGGTTAATATGAACATTTTAAGACCAAAATAATGAGGCACTCTACAGCAAATATGTATAAGTATTTAAAGAGGGGGTATTATGCTAAAATGACTTTTTGGAGCTTTCTAGTCAAGGCAAGTTTATTTGTATTGCACAATTCGTACACAAGTAATTCAGTGCTTTACAGAATAAGAAGGACATTAAAATCACAAGTTATAATGTTGTTCCCTCATCAAAAACTTGCCTGAAGAGGTTTTAGATGTCATCCACGCATGTAATCTTGCGATCTCTTCAAACCCTCTTTTTAGTTAAGTGTCTAAGGGTCTGACCACAAGCCTACGTAACCAGGAAGCTCTCCGCAG
The DNA here is from genome assembly GCA_000787095.1 of Periophthalmodon schlosseri. Taxonomy (NCBI): domain Eukaryota; kingdom Metazoa; phylum Chordata; class Actinopteri; order Gobiiformes; family Gobiidae; genus Periophthalmodon; species Periophthalmodon schlosseri. The sequence goes on from KN475738.1 coordinate 18,551, forward strand.
CACTCCCCATGCTCCCAACACACAACCCCTCCCTGCTCAGCCCTCCCCTCACAGAACAGCAACAAAAACAAAAGTTTTTAATGTACACGAACAAATGACAACGTGGGGCTCTAAATATATTAAGTGTTATCAGTTAATACTCCGTAGAAGTGTAACACTCCCTCTTTAAGTATGAATACTATTGTAGGAATATAAAGAATTATGCAAGACTGTCTGTGGAACTTTGGCAAAGTGATTTTAGTCTGACAAGTTTTCTCAGAGAATGTCCAAGAGCTTTAAGAACACAGCATTGAAGTTGTGCTTATATGGACAGCGTTTCAGACCCTGTGGAACAGAGAGTTTTGGAGCGCGGAGGAGGAGAGTGGGCGTCCATCTCCTGACACAGCACTGAGAGCCCTTGAAGATGTGATTCCTCTTCGTCCTTCCTCTCTCCTCTCTCTCTCCTCTCCTGTCTCCCCTCCCGTATGAACAAGGACAGGAAGGCAAACTGCAGCTTCTGTGTGCAGTAAAACACCAGAGGAATCAATATTCAGATGGAAATGATAAAGTACCAAACCACGCACGTCTATCATCTTTTTGATTCTATCGGCTTTAGACAGCAAAGTCCTGTCAGGTGTAAACTGTGATATATAATAGAACACCACAATATTTATATGTTTTAATCATCATTTCATGTATTTATTGTTTGGTCAATGTATAACTCATTACAGTCTGTACATTAGATGCAGTATGATGCCCATAAAATAAAACATATTCAGTATGTAGAACCTTACAATCAAATCAAATAATTAAACCTGTGACAGATTAGACTACTAATCTTACAAAAACACAGTTAAGATCATTAAATTAAAGATTTTAGAAAATAATTTGTAATTTTTTTTCCCAGCTTGGCTATTTTTTAGGTTTCAAATTTTATCTACAAAATTAATACAACATGCTGCCGGACATTTTACTACATCACAATTTGAAGAAAAAAAAAGCAATTATTCCAGTTCCATCATCATTATGACTTGGTTTATACAGCATCTCTCAAGATACTAATCACATTACACTGCATTATTCAGTCATGTCAGGCATTATTCAGCACTGTCACTCTACCACATGCAAACATAGGCAAGGTGTGTGAAGTGTTTTGCTCAAGGACTGTATAAGCAGAAGAGACTGGTTGGGGCTGGGATCAAACTCCAGATGATTGGGTTGGTTGGCCATTGCATTAATCACTGGGCCACTGTCATATTAATGAACAGTAAGAATTGAAAGTTGCTAATGTTAATCCTTACTGTTGTTGTGTCATTGAGGAAAACAGCACTTTCCTTTTGGTGGCGCTTCTGGCTAAGCGAGAATCCCATTGATTTCAATGGAGAATTTGAGAAAAGCTTTGCCGCTGAAATCTGATATAAAGTAAGTTGATTTGTGTAAAATGTTCAGTGTTCATGTGACCAACACTACACCGATTCTTGATTCAATGATGGCATGTGTTGGGATGGGAAACTGACTACCCTCGGGTTGATGAATAAGGCTACACCACTGACACCCTCAAAATCTCCTATATAGAAATAAACACCTGTTTTTGTTTTGTTTGTGTGAGCCTGGTAATTTTGAGCATATTTTTCCTCCTGTTTATAATTCTTCATCTGTCTAGAGATGTTGCTGTCCACCCCCGCTCGCTGATGGCTGTTTCCTCCATACAAGCTGTGCTCTTCTCATTTGGATTCTGCTCCGTTCACAGGACTATAGCAGCAGTCCTGATGTGTAGAGGGCTGTGTGGACATGCAAACTGTGCTGTGCTGTACAGACAGAACCGCTCGTCTGATCTACGCTCATGTCCTACTGCGCCTAGGATGGGCCCAGGACAGAGCCTAGGATGTAGCCTGGGAGTAAGCCCAGGAGTAAGCCTGAGGTGGGATGTTGAGCGGCCTGGTGATTGAGTGGCTAGCACACACACTTCACAACAAGAAGGTTCCGGGTTTGATCCCCTGGTCACCCGAGCCTTTCTGTGTGGAGTTTGCATGTTCTCCCCGTGTCTGAGCGGGTTTCCACTGGGCACCCCGGTTTTTCTCATCAACCCAAGGCATGCCCCATAGGTAACCTCCAGCTAAGATAGTCCTGACCAAACAAGATCACAGAGATGGGTCCCCGAGCACTGCACTGTGGTGCTCACTGCTCCCGAGGAGATGCCAGTGACACTGAAGGATGGGTCAAATGCAGAGACAAATTTCCTTATGGGGACAATACCTTAAACTGGGCAACGGAGTTTGGGACAAAGCCTGGAGCGGGACCTGGGAGACAGAGCTTAGGACTGAACCTGGGGATGGGGCCCAGGATGGGACCTGTATAAAGAAGTGTACTAAGTGAGTGTGACGTCAGCCATAGCGTTCGGCTCCAGTCAAATGAAGCTCATCGAGGCTAGCGGTTACGGGGCAAATTTGGAGCCAGGCTCCATATTTGGAATTCCAACCATGAGCATCATAGCAACCAAAGAGCCAATCTGGAGCTAAGTGTTTCTAAGCGCCCAC
>KN475744.1:0-18820 GCA_000787095.1 Periophthalmodon schlosseri
GGGTGACGTCACACTCCCTTTAAACAGTCTATAGTAACCCCTTAGTGCAAATGAGGTATCTCTATACTCAAATATTTCGGTGACTTATAAGATGCATCTGTTTGTTTGTCTGTTAATGGTTTGCTAGGAATGTTCCACAGTATGGCATTAAAATGATCTGCATCGCTTTTTTTAATGTTTACAAAATACTGCATTCTAAATGTTAATGGAGTCACCTATCCACACATCTTGTTGCTTGTCTCCATGGAGATAGATATATTTTATGCCATACTGTGGAACTTTCCAGAAATAGCAATAACATCTCAATCGAAACGAGCAGGTGACAGTGTCTGTGTGATCCCTCCGTCGTCCAGGTCTGATCCATAGTAAAAGCCAAAAGTAAAATCTGTCAACTGGACAAAAGGTTGTAAGACCTGACGAGATGAAGAAGCGGCTTGGGTGAGCAGCGAAACGTCTTCACTCCTACAACCTTTTGTCCAGTTGACAGATTTTACTTTTTGGCTTTACTATGAGCAGATGACAGACATAGTGCACCTTTAAAATATAATATGGCCCCCCTGAGCATCACCAATGACAAGACCGACAACCGATATCAGTACAACAACAACTAGCATGCTAATAGTGCACCTGATTATTGGACTATAAAACGCTTTATGATCAGCGCTCCGACCAGTGCTTACTGTCCTTGAGCAAGACACTTCACCACTTTGCATCGAACCGCGAACTCTCACAATACTTTACTTTACTAATTTAAATAAATACATATGTTTGTTTTAACTGCATTAGCGATTATATATAGTGATTATATGTTGTTTTTAAATTATATGAGAAGTGCAAAGGTTTTTAAAATGTCAAATGTTAAGAACACATGAGTAAGTTTATATAAAGAGAACTAGAGGTTGATGGTTTGGGGCAGTCAGGTTGTTTACTAGAGTTGATTTACTTATTGTGATTTACAGTCTATAGCAGGATTAACTGTGCCCCTGGTAAAAGTGCTCTGAGGGCTGAGCTGTCCAAACTGGGATAGAAAAGTTAAATTTGGTCGTCCCCCCCCCATACAGTCTCTCCCCGGGGACACACAGTACATCAGCCCATTAAGCCCAATGCATTACTTGGATCTATATAACAGAAGTGTGGCGGCCAATAAAAGCCAGTGTCCTTGGGCTCCGAGTGTCAGCCAAATGCCACAACAAAGAGAGGCGTCCTCCAGCAAAGGCAAGTCTGAGCATCAGTTAAACCCTAAAGGTGAACTCAAGAACACTGCATTCTCCAACGCTGAGGCTATAGAGGTTATGCAGCTATAAACAGCGCTGGGAGGAATACTCGATTTTGTTACTTAAGTAAAAGTGCACATACTGGAGCAAAAAAAACCCCCAAAAAACCCCCCAAAAACTTAAGTAAAAGTACCAGTTTAAAAAGTGACTTACATAGCAAAAAAGTAAACGTATTTTGGACAGATTTTGAGATCTAATAAAGCTTTAAATGTAGTGTTTTTGATAATTCAAATGTGCAGAATTTTGTTCAGCAGAAACGACTGAGTTAATATTTTTTTCCTAACTGGTTTTATTTGTATATTTTGTTTGCTCAAACAATGAACATGTTAAAAATAAACCCTCAGAAGAACTATAATAAAAAAAAAAAAAAACTTTTACTTTTCATCCTGTTCTCTATGTAATCCCTCAGTTGTCCAGGTATGGTCCTGTGAGTCCAGTTCAAAAATGTAGTGGAGTATAGATACTTTCTCTCAAATGTAGTGAAGTAAAAGTAACAAGTATCCACTTTAAAATGTACTTAAGTAAAGTAAGATACCTAAAATCTTGTACTTTACTACTTTTACTTTGTTACATTCCGCCCCTGGATAAAAAACCATGAGCCCTGCATTCAGGTATATGTTTATTTATCGTATTACTTTAGGACTGATTAAACAGATGTTTTCAAATTCATGCAGGCTTATCTGTAACAGTGATACCTGATTTTTACTGTCTTAAAGGTGAAAAACAGTTCATTTTCATGGGTTTGCACTGCTCCAAAGATATTCCTCACTTACCTTATACATTCCCAACATCCTAATTATTCACTGCGATGAGTTTAAAAGCACTGTTCACAACTCTCAGAGACCAGAGGGGAGTTTTGACGCCACGGTAAAGCTAACAACAACTAGCAAGCTAACACGCACTTCTGGATTATCAGACAATAAAACGATTCATAAGTAGATGCGGACAGTACACAGCGGACATGTTTTGACCTTAAGAGTAGCTTTTACTGTATATGTCTGTACCAGGACAAGACAAACTGTCTTCTACATCCAGACAATCCAACACCAAGCAAAAGCAATGGATGCTAATTATTTCATGCGACGCCGAAGTAGCAATAATAGAATAAAATTGAACAGAAATAATCCAAAGTTAGAATAATGACAACGGCTAAAGTTTTAGTTAAAATTCAGACGCTATTTTAAAACCACAAACCATCTTTATCTATCAAGTCCTATAGGTTTCTCCATATCAGACCAGGCCCAAACAGTGTATATATTACACTGTAGGTCAGTGGGGAAGGTAGGGTGTATTAACTGAGTAACCTCTTTGTTTAGCTACATATAGTTTAGGACAAGGACGAGCTCTAATATAAACAATCTCCCGGGACATGAGTGATTTAAGATGTGCCGTCTTCACATGTGGGACCGCAGACTCCTTCAGTTTATGGGACAAAGAGCACAAGGTCAGCCGCACATCACCAGCCTGCACTGCTTTAGGTGTCATATGTAAAAGAAAAAAATAAAAATGTAAGTAAATTGCTTCTGTAGACCTACTATCCCATTTACTTTTTAAAACTAAAGAAAGGAAACACGATACAGCACAATCATCAGCCACCTACAGCAACTTTATATTTAAGGTTAAAGGGCCCGTATTACGCTATTTTCTGATCTGTGTTCTAATGTTTCCTCATCAAAAACATACCCGGAGTTGTGTTTTGTTTCATTCACACATGTTTAACACACAAACCCTGCATATTTAGGCTGAGTTCTTCTCTCAAAAAGAAAACACTCTGTTCCACCTTGTGATGTCATGTGGTCATACAGGAAGTGCTCCGCTGCGGTTTTAAACTCCATACACCTTCACTAGAATCATTTGGATAATTTCAGTCCTGGAATTGCTAATCTCTACTGAACAAAAGGTCAAAAGTAGCTGTCAACTTGAAAACTACCGCTACATGACATCACAAGGTGGAACAGAGCGTTTTGAGCTACAGGGATGCAGGCAACCTAATAATCTAGGATTGCTCAAACATGTGTGAGTGAAAGAAAACACAACTCCAGCAATGTTTCTGAGGAGGTAACAACATTATAACATGACTTAAAGCTCACAGGAGTCAATTTTGCGTAATATAGGACCTTAAGGACCTAAATTTAAGGTACACTTTATTGTCCCCATAGAGAAATTTGTCCTCTGCATTTGACATCTCCAGATCTTACCCAGACACGGGCAGAAACATGCAAACGCCATACGTAAAGGCAGTAGTCCAACCTGGCTCGCCACTCTGCCACTGTGCCACTATATTTATACGATTGAGGCTGGTACACAGATTAGCCACATTTACGAGAGATTTTTTGTTGGTTTTTTTTTTCAAAGATTGTGTTAGCAAAGACTTCTGGCGCTGAGCTGAGTCTATAGGCTCTTTGGCAAAGTTAGAGTCTTGTTTCTTCTTGTTTCTCTTTGTCCAGCGTTACAAAGGGACACACTTGTTCCAGCAATACAAAGTGATTCTGCAGAGGGCTTTATCTTCAACTGGGACTAGGCTAATGAGGTCTGGGGAACAACAGTTTAAAATAGCTTAAGAATTTGCATTTAACATATTCACACTATGCATTCATGTCTTTGTTTCTATCTTTACTATTCTCTTCAAAATGAGCGATACGTATTATTAAAAGCGCTAAACTACGAGTCAAAATTTGCATCCCCAAAATCCGTTTTCCTTCATTACATTGTATATTTACTGCAATGAGCCGAACTCAACTATGTTTCTGTGGAGCCGCTTTCATGTTCTTGCCGACACTTTGAGAGAGATAAAGACATTTTTGCTTTTATCTTGCATGGCTGAGCTCGAAAATGGGCAAAAGAGGGAAAAAGAGAAAATGTTTCTGTGGGATGAGTGAAAGGACTTAAAGGAAAGGAAGACGATTTGGAGGCCACCTTGTGTTGGTTTAATAAGGGCTTCAAGAGTGTACATGAAAAGTGGCATTAGCTGAGGATAAAGTGGATAAATGCCATCTCCGCTCTCTGATCTGCTCCTCCCATGTAACGCTATGGAAGGCTGGCACTGAGGGAGGTAAGTTTCCGGTGGTACTTTGGGCATATTGATGGGTTTCAGATGACATTGCAACACTTTATAGGTCTATAATATGGAGCTGAAAAGGGTTTTACGCCTAGGCAGGGTCTATGACTAATGAGACTGATTGAGCCGTTGCCATAGAAACAACTAAAATGTCTTCAAAATGTTACCTATAACAGGAAACGGAAATGATTTGTGGATTTCTTCTTGGATATTCCGAGTAAAATACCTTGTAATCAATAGATAAAACTGGCCCTGCCCCTCAAATTCAGAAATTCACCAATAAAAATATTCTATTACCAGACTTTCAGTATTCAAAATGTGTTTTTACATGCAAATACCAAGAATGACAACAGATATACTTGTTTACGACTTGAGCATCTCCAAAACTGTCGCTCATGAGGAGTTCATCTGAAGTAAACATAGACTGTATATGTAAATGGACATAGCTAACCTGCTCGCTGCCGCGTTCCAAATAGGAAATGATCATGGACGCACTTCCGGCTCCATCGACTCTGGCTCCAATTCACTTTACATTAGAAAACTGTTGCCCCTCTCTCCGTAACTGCTGCTGTCAGGCTCATCATTTTGGTTTTAAAATGTTCGTATTAACCTGCTCTACATGATCCTGGTATTTTTATTTCGCTATTGTGTCTGTAACTCAAGATATGAACATTAATAAGAGACAAATCAGATGCCTTCTTTCCCCAAGTTCGCTCCTGGTAGCGTTAGCAACAGGTTTGATTAATAAGAGAAAATCAGATGCCTTCTTTCCCCAAGTTCGCTCCTGGTAGCGTTAGCAACAGGTTTGATTGACAGAAGGGGCGTTACCTTCCACAGCTTCGCTCCAGATTGGCTCTTTGGTTGCTATGATACTTGGGGTCGGAATTCCAAATATGGACCTGGCTCCAAATTCTCCTCATAACCTCTAACCTCCCTGAGCTTCATTTGGCTGGAGCCGCACGCTGTGGGTGATGTCACACTCACTTAGTCCACTTCTTTATACAGTCTATGTAAGTAAATGTAAAATGTAAATTAATATGAAGCAAAAAATATACGTATATATTTTTTGATCAGAAACTTGTTTAAAATGTTATGTTGTGATTTCAACTCTGTTTTTGTGGAAAACATCTTTTTGACAGAGGTTAATTGGATACATTCTATACATCGCCTTTAGTTTAATTACACAGTGTAAGAATAGATACACATCAGGACCTGTAAATGCATTTTTTATGTATAGTGTAGAAAGAAGGCAAATCTCTAAACTAATCTCTCCGTTTTCCTCACTTAAATCACAGGTATGATATGGACGGATGAAAAATCAAAATGTCCGCTCCTCTCCACTAAGCTTTTGATTTGTGTCTCATCAGCGCTCCTCTGTGTGCTACATGCTCTGCAGACCTGGCTGCTGAATGCACTAATAGATTATTACAGGGGAGATTTAGAAGATAGATAAAAGTCTTTGCTTTGATCACAGTTGCCCTGGAGCTGATCCGCTGTTTCTTTGGAGTTGTGTTGTGCAGTGAGTCAATGGCGCGCTTCCTGTTGGATCACAGTGGTGTGGACTTCCTCCTGCAGTTAGAGGAGATGTGTTATTCATTAGGAATCTTGTCCTCTGGCTACTGCATGCAGAACTCTCAGTTAAGGCCATGAACCGATCAATGTAACCTGCTGGCAAATCCTCGCGCTGATGCCTCTGATAGTGTCACGCCCGGACAAAAACAATCCTTTTTAATATTTCTTCAGCGAGTCTCCAGAAAGCACCGAGACCAAAACTGTTGTTCTGCTATTCTGTGTATATTTCACCCTTTCCTAAAGAATATGGAGGGACATGCACAGTTTAACCTTTAACATAAGCCAACAAACACAATCTCCGCCTTAATGCGAAAGGTTCGAAACAGGTCTCACTGCTGAAAGGAGCCAAATCTCTCAAACACAAACATACTCGCAACAAACTCAAGAAACAGCATCAAAGCAGATCAGTCAACACAAGTGATCGTGCTCGTCTGTTACTTTTATTTATTTTTATTACACACTTTAGAGGACACGTTGTTTGGGCAGTTGAATTAAATAAGCCATAATTCTTCTCAGTGTGTCTTTATTTGATTAAATGTGTTCTCAGTCTGGCTTCCTAAAAATGCGTGAATATAATTTTTTTTTTTTTTGCCAACGGGATACACATTTTTACTCACCCCATTGTCAAATTTGTTTTCTTATTTCAGGCTACGTTATCTATGAAACAGTCAGAAATGTTTTGAAATATAGTTACGTAAGCAGTTACTCAAATTAAGATTTATATTCTGAATACTAGGCCTGTCACGGTAATTACTATATCGACTTATGGTTCAATATTTGAAAGCTGGAACAGTATTTTTCTGGGCTAAGTATTTATCATGTGTACTTTTTCTTGGCACTGCTGGGAAATTTTTGGTATTTTTTGTGATAAGATAAGATTTAGATAAGATAAACTGACTCTTGTGAGCTTTTAGCCATGTTAGAACATTGTTTCCTCCACAAAAACATACCAGGAGTTCTGTTTTGTTTCATTCACACATGTTTGAGTAACTCTTTCTAATTGTTTGTCTACGTCTCCAAAGCTCAAAATGCGCTGTTCCACCTTGTGATGTCATGAAACCGTAGTTTTCAACAGCTACCTTTTACCTTTTGCGCAGTAGAGATTTGCAATTCCAGGGCTGAAATTATCCAAATGATTCTAGTGAAGGTGGAGCACTTCCTGTATTACCACATGACATCACAAGGTGAAACCAGGTGTCCCACTTAAACAGCCTAAAAGCCTAAATATGCAGGGTTTATGTGTTAAACATGTGTAAATGAAACAAAACAAAACTCCAAGTATGTTTGTGATGAGAAAACAACATTATAACATAGATCAGAAAATAGCATAATATGGGCCCTTTAAGCTGTAAAAGGTTGAATAAATCACTTCTATGCCTCATTACAGATGCAAACTTAGTACTAAAATGTTTAATTCCGCTATTTATTTATTGCAGCACATGATTTTTTAACGATATTGTACATTTAGAATCATTTTTGTGGTTTAAATCCGCTCTTGGGTCATTGTGTCAGTTCAGTATCATCGTTTATCATCTATATTCATCTATATCTTCATGAATATATTCGTTAATTTCGTCGAAATTCGTTATCGTGACAGGCCTACTGAATACAATTTTAACCAGGCATATTCAGTGTTGTATGTTAGTGGCCACGTTCATATATTTCCATAGTAACACGACAGTTGGTTCTATTCCCCGCCCACAGCAGTGCAGTGGTGCCGTCATGTCTCCGCACAGTGTAACACGTGAAGGCTGAAGAGAACGTGAGACAGAACACAGGGCTGAGGCACATCACACGGGTCTAGTGCTGTCTCTTACTGTGGAGTGAAGTGCTGCCAACTGCTCTGTTCTACACGCATTCTTCTCTGATAGAGAGATCCTGCATGAAACCAGCCTTTAGAAATATCAGGAATAAAGCAGCTCCTCTGGGAACGAGAAGAACTATGGACAAATGAACATGTTACCCACAATGCTTTGGGGACATGTGTTACGCCTCAATTCAGAAAAAAGAGAGAAACTGACAGATATGGGTTTTGATTGTTGAAGTTTCACTGATTTTTTTCTTCAGCCAAAACACATTTCTGCGTATGATGTATATGTCTTCAGTGAACGTTTTTTGCGTGATGGTGGGTGGGTATTTATCTTATTGTGGAGACTAAAATTTGTACACACAATTTATGGGGATCTGCCTCCCTTATGAGGACAGAAATCATGTCTCATTGATGTAATTAAATCCACAACGTTGATTAATATGGGTTAAATAGGTTAACGACAGAGTTATGTTAGGATCATGCTTCTGGAAATGATTGTAAGTCAATGTAATGTGCCCACAAAACACGGAAACCCCTAGATACACATTTGCAGCAAAGCAATAGTTCACAGTTAACATAGTTATTCAAAAGAGCTACATTTTACATAATGCATTTTATACACACGGGGCCTGGTTTTTGTGTATCAAATATTACTTTTTGGGATATTGTTTAAAACTGCAGCAAGATTTTAATAAAATCCAAGTTTGCCTCTGAAAAACATTTAAGAAAGCTGCAAATCTTTACACACTAAATGGTACATTGATTGAATGAGTCACCATCTATAAATATCTTGGGTTTTGGCTTGACGAAAACGTATCTTTTAAAATACATATCTCAGAATTTATTACAGAAACAAATCTTGTATCCCATTGAATTACAGAAAAGAAATTGGTCAAGCACCTTTCTTTCTGTACTGGATTATGTAGATATAATTTACATGCAGACTTCAGCCTCTACTTTGAAACCTTTAGATTCACTCTTTCACTCAGCCTTCGTTTCATAACAAGTGATGAATTTAAACCCATCCCTGTTCACTCTATGGAAAAGTAGGTTGGCCATCGCCGTCTGTCAGAAGAGAACAACACTGTATAAACTGTAAGGGACTACTTCATACTGCCTGAATATCTCACTCGTTTGTTGAACTTTCATATGGAAACATATGGAATACAAGATACCATGACTGTCTACGTCTAAAAACTGGCCGCACTAGAACTGAAATAGGAAATGGGTTATTTTGCTTCCCAAAAATGGAATACATTTCAAGGACATGCAAAACTGGATAGATTGGTGCCACAAATGCACTTTAATAATCTGGTGATAAACATTTATACTCACACCTGCTCCTGTTTTTAAAGTTTTAAATGAACCTATATACTTATTTGTTTTGTTAGTTTTTCGTTGTATTTTTCTGCATTTTAAACAGGAGGGTCTGAGTGCTCTCATTGGGCTCTCCCTGTATAAAGATAAATGAATAAAAAATAAATAATTGTGTCTACATAAAAAAGGCACTGTACAAAAACACGTCTTAAAGCAAACACCTATAATACTCTTTAGCCTGAAGCTTCAAACTTGTCTATCTCTTTGTGAGCGTGTCAGTCCTTCAGGAACCCTCTGATGGATAAACGTCAGCAGATGGGGTGCCAAGTGGGTAAGGCACATCACAGATCCTGACAGTTTGCCAGCGCCTCTCCATTTCCGCTGCCACTTGTCATCATTGAAAGGCTGAGAACCGGCCGACTGTGTCACTTATTACAGTGGTGGAGCTGGCAGCCGCACTGTCCTCTCATCATATAGGCCCATTATGTAACCAACAAAATGGAGGCCCTCAATCATCACTTAGTCCGGACTACCTCACTCAAGACGTACTGGCACTCGGCAGCTCTGATTATGTCAATGAGGGGATTACTTTAAGCACGACTTGGCTTGTCTCTGATGTTTCCTCTTTTCTCAGGCCAAAACTCACGCAGTGAAGTTAAGTAAATAAACTGCATTGTGTTTGTTATTCTGAAAGCATCTGTGAACCTGCATACTTTTAAATACATGGTCTTTATAGCAAGTTCTCACATAAATGCACTCTCTCTCTCTACTTTTCCCTTATGCTGCGTTCAGACCGGGGCCTTGAGTTTACATGCAAACATGTTCACAAGTCTATGGTGGACACACATCTAGGTCATCCTGTGTTTCTGCGTCACATTTTCAAGCATCAACGCAGTGCGAAACTGGTGTTGACGTGGCGCGTATTGAGCGTTCACGCGTTGGCTGCTCTGTTCACACGCCCAAAGCGTCAGACACCAAAGTTGAAAAAGCTGAACATTTGGAGTTTGATGCACCTCGTCAACCAATCAGAGACTACCCTCCAGTGATGTAGCAACGTCATTATCCGGAAGAAGGAGAAAGACATCAGCTACAAATGAGCGGCAACTTAATTATGCTGGGCGCACCGGCTAACTCAGGCTAGTCATGAACCCAGATACGCCGCTGCTAATAAATACACTAAAGCCACTCTCAACCTGGTCTGCATCGTTCACAAAGACACTGGGAAAACAAAACATCCAAAGGCACTCGCAGACCATAAAGGCTGCCCCTGGATGCGCGTCATGGGCACTGTGGACACACGTCAGAGGCGTCTGCCCCAACTAGAGGTGTCAAACGCATTTTCTCTCTCTCTCTTTCTACATGATCCTGGTATTTTCATTTCGCTATTGTGTCCGTAATTCAAGATATGAACATTAATAGCAGCCAAATCAAGCGTCTTCTTTCCCTGAGGTTGCTCCGGCTAGCGTTTAATTGACAGCGTTGCTAAGCGCTCGCTACCTGCTAAACCAGCCGTGCGGTCAGAATGGGCATTACCTTCAACAACCTCGCTCTGGATTGGCTCTTTGGTCGCTATGCTCACGGTCGAAATTCCAAAAATGAAACTCGGCTCCAAATTGGCCTCTGTAACTGCTAGCTTTGACGAGCTTCATCTGACTGGAGCCCAACGCTATGGGTGACGTTACGCACTCCCTTAGTCCGCTTCTTTATACAGTCTATGATTAAAATCTGTGGAAAAGTGCACAATAGGCTGAGGTAGCCCTGGGAGAACAGTCTCTGGGTACTGCTGACACTTTGATTGATGGGTCAGATGTAAAGGGAGAAAAAACAGTATCAATACATTTGTCAAATTATAAAGCCAAATAGTAGTAGTAAAGAAGTAGTTATCTTCCTCATTTCTTTTTGTCCTTCTGTTGTGTGGTCTACTAAAGTACAATGCAGGCTCTTAACGCCTCCACCTTGTTGTCCAGTTGCATTTATGTTGTCTTTAGTTCATTGTTTAAGTGTACATTTAGCCCTTGATGTCTCAACTAAAGCCAGCGTACACAATAACCCCACACTGATTGTTTCCTTTCATTTTGGGAATACCTCTGATTGGTTTCAGCCCTGCATTAATAATAAAGGACTTATAATAACCGCTGCGAATAGAGATGGAAATTGTCTTTGAATCCATTGTGTGCTCGTCTTTGTAACTTACTCAAACCCACTGAGGAGAGGGTTTACACTCTGTCTGAGCGCAGGTACGCAGAGCAATCAAGCGGAAGGTGCCTCATTCACTATTTGTGTAAACCGCTGCTCTGGGATATAAATAAAGTTAGATATCAGGCTGACATCTGGAGCGCGATGATGTGATGCTAAAAGCTAACCTCTCGTGTGATCCTTTGACATTGGATCTATGTGCGGCGCCCATCTGCTTTTCATAGCTTCAGGGTGACTTTTTGAATAGATAACGTGAGGTTTCAAAGGTTTCAGAGGTAGTCATCTGGACACTGTTCTTGTAATCACGATGTTTTCGACTCACATCCAGAAGTCATTTTCAATTTGAAGGTTATGGTGTGGTCTGGTTTATAATGCACTGAGCTGCATAAGCCAAGGACCCAAAGGAGTTTTAAAGTGAACCTGCCCTGCCTTAATTAATAATAACAAACTGAGAGAGAAAGTACAAAATAAAGAGGAAAGATTAGCTATAGGTACATCTATTTTTTTTTTACATTTTTTTTATTTTTTATTCAAGGACAATAAACAAAATATATTATTAATCAGTAAATGCTAGCACGAGATACATGTGTGCAGCCAAAAGTAGTCTTGGTAAAACGGTCACATTTTTATTTAGCGCTTTTCCACCTTCAAGGCACTCAAAGCTCTTTACATCAAGGAACCACTCACCCATTCACACACCACTGTACGCAGATACTGGGGGCGAGATGGGCTATGTGTCTTGCCCAAGGACACAACAACAGCATTCATCTGTGCGAGCTGGAATCGCACCGTCAACCTGTGAGTCAGTGGATCGAACTGCTCAACGAATGATGTTTATGTCGAGAGCGGGTTTCGAACTGCCGACCTTCGGACTGGCGAACAAACGCTCTACCAACTGAGCTACTGACTTAAAATCGCGCTTCAAATGAATATTACATGAGTAAAAACAATCCATCTTATTCAAAAAGAAAAGAATGTTTAATTCGCTTCTCTCTGATCACATTTTCTCTGTGTCTATCCATTGTATGTTTAGTATCACCATGGGACCTGGCTACCACCATTAGCAGTGAAGGCATGATGTATGAAGTGAGTGTAAGAGAGTAAGTTGTGTGTGCTCTGCCTCATCCCAAGACAATCCCAATTTAATCATGCATTAAAGTCCATGCGCAGCGCCATTTATTACATTGTTTATTTAGCCCCCTCCCCTCTCCCTGTATTCCCATTTAAGCTCTAATTAATCCTGTGCAGAAATCTCAACTTCATTAACTCGGACAGCTCTAGGGCGCAAATAGGGTTAATGACTAAAATAAAAATGGAAAGATTTTGTTGGGCTCATCCAAACATGTGGTGTGATAGGATTACGGAGAATATTCAGACCAGATTGAAAAGGTCACCCGTCTCCACAGCCGACACCGCTGCACCCCATGAAAGCTAATGTGAAGAAATAGATCTCCCAGACTCACATTAGTGGAGTAATTATCAACTATTAAACAGTTTGGTGACATTTGACCCAATTCACAAAACAAAGTGCATCATTTGCAAAAGCCTGCTAATAGCAAAACAATAGATAGAGCGCAATCCATTCCAAAGCATGAAAAATAAATAGGTCGGCTTCCCGTGAAGTTGTTTATGAAATTGGAAAACCGCACAGACTTAGTAATGATATTGCAGTAGCATGTGTGGCAAGGTTAGAGTTAACTTTAGTGTTTATGCTAGACGAGGGGCATCCAAACCTTTTTCACCGATGGCCGCAAATTGAAAACCGTTCGAAGTGGAGACTGGTGGACAATACAATGAGTCATTCAGATAAGTGGATTCAACAGAGCTTTGACAGATCAATTGTATCTTTAATCAGGCTTGGAACATTAATCTTAGGTCTGTATCACAATGCAGTGTGACGCTATTGAGGCTATAGTGGTAGAATTACTTAAACTTTCAGAAAAAAGTACTGCCTATGATCAATTGGGCCAATTCAGCATGAGGTCTGAGGGCTGCATTTTGCCCCCGGGCCATAGTTTGGACATCCCTGTGTTGGTCTGAGGGCCGCATTTGGTCCCCGGGCCGTAGCTTGGATACCCCTGGGCGAGACAATTCAGACAGTCACTAAACAACACATGCAATGCTAATTGACAGTACCCTAGAGATCTAAAGCCAAGCAAGAACTGTATTAAGCTAGGCCTATGTATTTGAAAATGATGAACATTAGGGACGTTACCATAACGATTAACATTTTAAAATACAATATTATATCTACTAAATGTGGAAAAAGTCCTCAAAATGAAGCTGAAACCCATGAACAGGATGATCTCACTTCACCACAATGCCACTCACGCAGTTGGGTATCAAACCTACATCCTCCTTGCACAAAAGCAGGACCACTAACCAATTTTCTGTGATTTGAGCCAATAGAAAAAGCAATACACTCAATCTTTCCTCACAAAAAGTATACCACCATAAAGAAAGATTGAAACACACAGCATCTAATACGGCAAATGCACTGGTCCACATAAACACGAAAGGCCAAAGAAGGTACAAGAACGAGCCGCGGCCATTATAACCTCTCCATAAAAAAGGTTTATTAAAACAATAGCAGCGCGCAGGCATCAGTCAAACTCAAACACAGGGGTTAGGGAGAAAACGCAGGCGTGTTGGGATCTTCAATCGATGCAAGTGTACATAAAAGACGAGGAGCCCATGAATATTTCAGAGACAGACGCAGTGAAGTCGTCTTTTTGTCAACAGCGCTTGTATGTTGCAGCTGTAACATCTGGCTTTATACCCGCGGGGGTTCGACGAGGCAAATTCATTTACACATACGCATGAAAAGCACGCACATACACACGGTCACGCACACTTGCACACATACGCAGCTGTACAAAGGATTAAAAAAAACGTGAATTGGCTCAAAAGTTAACAGCTGTATAATATCTGAGATGGGTCTCGGTAGATGCATCCCCCCACAGTAAAGACTCAACAATTAATTATCTTGGTGAGCATTCCAGGCAGCCCTCGTTTTACTGACGAGTGCACTCCCCGCTGCGCCTGCGAAGATTAACATTTAAAAATTCATCAGCTGGCTTTCCCTCAGCACTCAACAGCCCTGGCGATTTTTCCTGTAGGAGTATGTGTTATTATCTCTATGAGCTTATTATCACCGCTATCACTGCGCTGAGGCCTGACCAAGAGCAGAAACGCTTCCATTTACCTAAGCCAGAAAGAATGTGAACTAGTATGGGCGCTTTGAAGAGATGCATAAAAATGTTGTGTTATGTAAAATCGACTTTTTGGAACTTTCTAGCGCGTAATAATGTTGTTCCTCCATCAAAAACATGCCTGAAGTTGTTTTATTCATGCGCGATGACATATAGATGATATATATGTAATTTAGCGATCTCTCCTGGGCCCTATTAGAAACATCCTTAAGGTTAGCTGTAAGATTTGTCCAATGCTTCGCACAAAAGCCTACGTCATCCACGCTCCCACGCGTCAATTCTCCATAAATACACAAAAGCATGATACAAAACACGCTGATGTTGTGATAGCGCTATGAAGGAGGAGTGACTTAGTGCGGAGAATAAAGGGAGGAGGACTCAGAGCGTCAAAAAAACATAAGACAAACATATAAAACATGTTAATACGTTGTTTTCGGCAAATATAGCATTTTAAAAACCATAAAAGGTAACATAGTGATCTAAACATGTTATGTGTTAGCAGTTAATACCCCACAGAAGTAAAATACCCCCTCTTTAAGGAGCACTATGTAACTTTTTGTCTTCATGGAGGTGCTGGAGAGATGTTGCCTGGAATGTTTTGCAGTTTTGCTTTCAATCGATCTATCTTGCATTTACTTAACTGTGGTGATTTTATTGGAAAATAAATATCTTGGGAAAAACATCCATTCGCACTGTGAGACGGGATGCCTTTCCACAGGTCTGACTTGTAAGTTGGCTTGGCGGCGTCACCTGCTGGTCTCTAAGGCTTTACTGTGAAACGTTCAAGAGGAAGCATCAGCATCTCCATGTAGCCAAGCGGGTGACGGACCCTCCCCCAGAACAATGACATATAGTGCATAGGTACTTTATGAACCCCTAATACATTTTTCACATTCTGCCATTGGCGCAACCAGTCACAGCCAATGAACAACCAGGAAATCTTTCTTCAGATCTAAGCCTGGATTTTGTCTTGAGGGTTGAGCATATTTTTGATTTACTGGGGGAGAAATAGCATGAGACAATCATAAAAAACTACTCGAAAAATTCCCCTCATGGTACAGGGAGTCAAACCCCAGACCTTCTACAAGAGGGAGAACTCTCTAACCACTTTGCCACAGTGCTGCATGCAAATTTCTACCTGGAGGAAAGCAAACGATTGGTTATGGCAAGCCCAGAGGAGAAACCCAAAGCAAACTCAATTCTACTGAAATGCAAACAGCATCACCAGTTTTGAAGAATTGTGTTGTTTTCATAAAAATTGATTATAAATAATTCAGACAAACATCCCAAAAATATGTATTCTCCACAGACAGTATCTCAACTCTCTCTTCGCATCTGTATTTCTCAGTTTGCATCAGACGATAATGCTGATGACGAACACATCTTTGGAGAAAATCACTCTGCTGGATCTACCAAATACTTTCTGTCCTAAGTTAAAGTAACTTTGAAAAGAACTGATACAGAAATCTGTCCACCTATATATATATTATCCCCCCCTGGTGGTTACGATGAGTTTCAACCGATACTGAATGTTGCAAACTGGACCATTCTGACTACAGATATTTTCACCTATCAAAGGTCAAGGTGATTATAAACCAGTCAAAAGTTCTCATTCAATGTTTTTTTCTTTATTTTTATGACTTTCTACATTTTATATACTTACGGAAGTCATCAAATATATGAAGTAAGATATATGGAGGTATGTAGCAAAGAAAAAAAAAAAAAAAAAATAAAAAATCCTCCTACTAAAATTTTTATATTCAAATCCTCAAAGTAGTCACCATTTCCTTTGTCGAAAAATATTTCATAAAGTTTTTTTTTTTTTACAACTTTTTACCGTTACTGGTGTGTCCAAACTTTTGACAAGTTGTGTAGGTTTAAACAACACCAGAGAAAAGTTTGGACACTTCTCATTCAAAGTTTTTTTTCCTTCATGCTTACTACTTTCTATATTTTATACATATGGAAGACATCAAATATATAAAGCAAGATATATGGAATTATGTAGTAAAGACAAAAAAGTTAAGTAACTTTTCTAAATATACATCTCTAAATATTTTTCGACAAAGCTAAGGGTGGATTTGAATACAAAATATGGATTTGAATACAAAATATATATATAAAAACATTTTTCTTTGCTACATATTTCCATAGATCTTACATCATATATATTGATGTCTTCTGCATGTATAGAAAATGTAGAAAGTAGTAAAAATAAATAAAAAAAAAACATTGAACGAGACAGTGTGTCCAAACTTTTGACTGGTTGTGTAGTTGCAGCTATACACACGTATCCTGAGGTTTAATGAAGCTCCTTGGGGATATGAATTGTCCATCTTTCTTCAGTAGGCGTTGAGGAGCTTTAGAGCGGTCAGCCAAGCGTACCGGCCCGGTAATGAAGCCGCAGTTGTTTGTGTTTTTTCTATAGACTTAATAACGCCAACCTTCCCCAGTTTAGGTTTGCATATTTGCCACATAAAAGGTGCCAAATGGACTCAACATATATTACCACGGTATCAGTGTAATATGCAAGCAAAGACTGATCACATCATAGCCTGAAGGAGAAAGCGACCTGTTTACATAAAAATAGAAGCATACTTAATAAAATGGTAAAAAGAAAAAGAAAACAAAATGAATGAGTGGCTTTGAAGTGTTCAGTTTGTGTAGAAATAAAGACTTTGGAAATTGTGCTGTAATTTTAGTTCCAATTGATCTTCTCGACTTTTGAAGACCATAGACTGTATATATAAATGGACACAGCTAACTCGCTAGCTGCTGCGAATAGGAAGTGAGCATGGGCTGCTTCTGGCTCCCTCGACTCTGGCTCCAATTCACTTTCTATTTAAAAACTTCTTTCGATTGCGAGTGTTGCTAAGAACCCGCTCCCTGCTAGACCAGCGGTGCGGGCGGGTAGGGGCGTTACCTTCAACAGCCTGACTCCGGATTGGCTCTTTGGTTGCTATGATACTCGCGGTCGGGATTCCAAATATGGAACTTGGCTCCAAATTCGCCCCTATAACTGCGAGCCTCGATGGGCTTCATTTAGCTGGAGCCGAACGCTATGGGTGACGTCACACTCACTTAGTCCACTTCTTTTCTGTATGAAATGTCAACAGCAGGGGTGTCAAACTTAAATTCACAGTGGGCCAAAATTAAAAACTGAGACAAATTCATGGGCCAAACTCAGTATTTATTGAAAAATTGACTGCATGTAATTGATATGTAATGTTTATTAACCTTTTCAAATAGAAACGAACTTTAGTTTTACTTAAACACAAAATCTGGAACAACTCAAGCTTGATATTACAAACATATGAGAAATTAAATTTGAAATAAAAGACACATCAGAAGTATCCATTTCTTATTTAAATAAATAAAACAAATGATGTCTCTCTCTGTAGTAATTAATTTGGCCCAGGTGACTAGTAGCTTGGTTGCTAATGAGTGTCAACAGAAAAAGAGGGGCGCTTGCCGGTCTCGACTGCATGCCTGCGTACTAGCAAAGCATTCTGGGATCTGTAGTATTAGTAGTGCATGCGTTATCTACCGGCGGGAAAGCTCCAATGCACATTTGATATGATCTCACGGGCCAAATATAATTACAACGCGGGCCAGATTTGGTTTGACATATGTGGTCTACAGCATAAAGTTTACTGTACATCATACACATTCGTAAAATGATTGTCAACCAGTCAATATACATATACCGTAGCTAGCATGATGATACATTGTTGTAGGACTGTGCAAGTGATACAGTTTTATTTACAATTATGGTTATATACAGTCTATAACCCAGTTAACACAGACTGAAAACCCACCTCTTCTCCCTGGCATTTAATACTAGCTAGACAGGATATATTTGTGTTTTATTGTTCTTTTCCTATGTATTGTGTTATCTGTATATTTGTTTTTTGTTGACTTTTATGTGAAGCATAAGTCAAATAAGTCAGTTTTAAATGTGCTATTCCTATGTATGTGTTATCTGTATATTTGTTTTTTGTTGACTTTTATGTGAAGCATAAGTCAAATAAGTCAGTTTTAAATGTGCTATATAAATAAACTTGAATTGAACTGAATTACTCTAATGAATTACAAAAAAATGTGTAATCAAGTAATAAAGATTGTTAACTCTTATTAAGTCTTCAGTCCACATCACTGGGACAGAGGACAACAAACATCGTTGCTGGATTAAGGAGGCAATTGAAACACGGGACTTTAAACCGGGACGAGGGGGCTTTTTTACTCTCACACACCTGGGATACTGTCCTGAAGAAGTCCGACTGCAGATTGCGCTGTCGTGCTGCCTCCACCACCAAAACCTGTTTAAATCGGCTGATCAGACACGTCACAGCAACATCACGTGACCACTCTGAGGAAGAGC
>KN475749.1:0-15353 GCA_000787095.1 Periophthalmodon schlosseri
AGGCTCGTGTACCAGTATGACAGCCACGCTGAAGCGGCGCTTCATCTACTTCCGGAGCGGAGCTGTTCAGAAGCGCCATCAAGAATGAAGAATTCAGTGGATTTAGTGATTTGGAGTGAGATCGAGAGTAAACTTATTAGCTTGTTTTTGATGCTTTAGTTATCTGATTAACTATTAATATCTTACGTTAACATACCAGACACTTATTCAGTTCGCTGTCTATGCTTCATGTAGCTGAATAAATATAAATGTGTTACGGTAGCGTGATGTACTGTTATTCAGCCTGTTGTTCTATTTTATTTATTTATCTCTATTTTATTGTTATTATTATAACTTGCCTTTAAAGATGTCTGTTTAAAATGTCTGTTCTTGGTCTCAGATTTTGTAAAATAAATTTCCCCAAAAAATGCGACTTATAGTCCAGTGCGACTTATATGTGTTTTTTTTCTTCAGCATTATGCATTTTTACGCTGGAGCGACATATAGTCTGGAAAATATGGTACTTTGTTGAAATTGGAAAATGCGTCTCAGATAAAATGTACCTGAGCTGTGAAGTGCCCCAGCGGTCAATCCTGGGACCCCTGTTGTTCAATCTCTACATGCTGCCGTTATGCCAGTTAATATGCAGCAATAATGTGTCCTACCACAACTATGCAGATGACACTCAGATCTATGTCTGTCAAGTGAATATGGACCAGTGGATTCACTCTGCCACTGCATCCAACAGATCAGTGTGTGGATGCAAAACAACTTTCTCCAGCTAAACTCAAACAAGACTGAAGTCATAGTCTTTGGCCCACAGAAATATAGACAAAGTGTCAGCAGTCACCTCCAGTCTCTCTCTCTAAAACCTTCAAATCAGGCTAGAAATCTTGGGGTAATAATGGACTCAGACTTGAGCTTCAACAGCCACATAAATTCAATAACATCTACAGCTTTTTACCATCTAAAAAACATTGCAAAAATCAAAGGTATACCATCAAAACCAGACTTGGAGAGACTTATCCATATTGTCTCCAGTAGGTTAGACTATTGTAATGTCCTGCTCACTGGCCTCTCCAAACGAGCGTTAAGACAGCTGCAGTACATCCAGAACACTGCTGCTCGGGACCCGACTAGAACCAGGAAGTACGAGCACATAAGTCCTGTGCTCAGGTCTCTGCACTGACTTCCTGTTGTTCAGAGAATAGACTTTAAAGCAGCTCTGCTTGCTTTTTAGCTCTCTTCATGGCGTAACACCAAAACACATCTTTGACATGTTAATGCCATATGAACCATCTCGCACTCTGAGGGCATCACGGACCGGCCTCCTGCTGGTGCCCAGAGTCAGGACTAAACATGGGGAATCAGCGTTTCAGTTTTATGCAGATAAAATGCTTATTTATCCTATACAAATAAACTTGCCTTGCCTGGCCTTTAAGACCGGGAGCAAGATACAGCCTTATGTTACTTATGTTATATTACTCCACTATAATCCTAGTATTTTAGTTTGCGTACCTGTTCGGATGCGTCCGTCCTTATCAGCAGGTCCTCCAGGAACAATGGAAGCCACAAAGATTCCCAGGTCGTACCGGCCCACTGTGTCTTCTCCCACAATCACAATACCTGCATACACGTTTATATCAAGTAGAGCGACGGTCAGTTGTTGTCTAATGGTTGTGACTGGAAACCAAAAGCTTAAAAAAACACCAGATATTCTACAAATTACAATGTAATATTTCTAATATGATGTTACGACCCGGTTGGATCAAACATATTAAAGAGGACACAAGAGTCAAATGGGTTACGAAAAGTTAAATAGTTTATTTTAAGTCAATTTTAATTTACTTTAAAATGCCCACAAACCCCCTCGCCTGCCCAAAACAGAGTAACAACAGAAAGGTGGCTCTGATGAGCCAGCCAAACAGAACAAAAGAATGCGGCACCGGGCCAACCCAGTACAGGGCCGTAGAAGCCGGTGCCGATATCACTAACCTAAAACTGAAAACGTCCCCAAACTAACCTTATCAAACAAAAGACGAAAACAGGACAGTCCCACCAGGTCAAACACAGAAAGGCTAACTGCAGCTAACAGGTATGGTGTGGCATGCACCGAGCAGCAGTCAGAGCCGTGGAGTGTGCACGACGACGAGAGCGCGCCCCAGGTGTGGAGGGTGAGGTGGTGCGCAGTGGGCTCGAGCAGGAACGCAAGAGCACAAGAGAGCGCGCCATGGATAGGCGGCCTATTTATACTACGACCAGCCACGTGCCAAAACAAGCATAAATATAAAATATAGGTAAGATAATGGGGCAAAGGGGCGCCAGCACGTAACAATGATGAACTTACCCAGACCAAGTTTAGGGTCCTTTTTTAACGTGACACAGATGACCTCTCTCTCTGAGGATGTGCCCAGTTTGGGTGGAGTTTCTGTTGAGAACAAAGATACATAAATATAGAAGAGAAAACCTGCACCAAAGTTAACAAAGGCCTCTGGTTGTACAATGTTAGTCTAGATGTAAATGTGGAAGCTAAGTGAGTGAGGCAGCGGTGTATTTGCGAGTACCTCTAGCAGCAGGGGAGCCCGAGGGTGCTTCAGATTCACTCCTCTGAGAGCAGGAAGGAGAGCGCATCCCTGTGCTGCTGCGCTGACTACTGGAGCATGTACTTCATAAGACACAGAAACAGTTTTATCTGACAAATGAGACTAAATATAAAAGAGAGGTGCAGAGCCAAGACAGGCAAAAAATAGCTCTAATTTAGATTATCGTGACAATTCATTGATATAAGGCCTCTACCAATGCATCCTGTTGTTATGTCCTTGTGTAAGACATTTCACCCACCATGCTATGTGTGAGTGTGGTGTGTGAGTGATCAGTGATAAGAGGGACCACTGGTACAGGTTGACAGCTTTATGCTGAGTGTACACTGCAAGTGCGCTGTGGTGCGGTTCGGGAATCATGCGGATCCCGCAAGACTTAGAAAGTCATTAAAATTCAATGTGCCCTGTCACATTGACCTCGGCGGAGTGCGAGTGCCGGTCTGTGGAAAGAATCCGCAAGAAGTCTATTTTTCCCAGACACCGTAGCGGTCTCAAGTGGAGGTCATTATCTGTGTGTTATCACGTGAAACCGTATTGCTTTGGTCAAATACGCACCGCAGTTGTCGTAGTTGGTATAACACGCAACCTGCTCGAAGTATGTACCTTGCAGTTAGTATAAACCCGGCATTAAACTTTTCCACAATGTGATCACTAAAGCTCTATATCTTATCGTCTCTTTACTCCGCATAGTTTGCAAAATGATTGTAAGAGGGTCATTCAAGATGGCTGTTGATATTGATGCAACAACATTTAAAAAGTGGTTTTGTGTGGCCTAAATAATAGTTGTCTAGAGTTGTCTAAAGATCTCCTTTTTGATTATAAGATTTGAATCACTGGCAAATGTGAGAATAATGTTGAGAAACTCTGGTGTTACCTCTGCTCGTTGATGCTGGCTCTTTGCATCTTGATGCGAGCCTCGATCCTGGCGGTGACGTCATCACACAGTTTGGACATGGGCTCCTCCTGAGGTGTGGTCAGGCCGCTGTCATCCTGAGGTGTCTCTGAGCATGAGTAGGACTTCACACGGCTGCTCTGGGAGCGACAGTCCGGACTGTACTGCACCATGCTCTCATCTGGAGACATAAGGACGTTCGGAGACAGTGTTTTTCTGTATTTTGCTCATCCTTCAAAGACACTTGAGCAACCAGTTAGAGGCAAGACCCTCCTCTAGACCTTTAGTGTGGTTTAGTCAGGAGCTGGAAGATTCACCAGTGTTTGTTTTTGGTTTTCATGGTGGGAGCAACCATTCCCTATTAATTTAATGTCTAATAATGTGCAAAATATCTATAACTTATCAGTATTATCCATACCATGCCATATCTGACCTGAGATGAGGTTGTGGCTGAGTTTCCGCGAGTTCATCTCATTGTTGAACTTGTGCTGGGCTGAACACAGGTCACACAGGTACTTAGCAATCTTGGATCTCTCTGTGACAAAGGTGTACTTCTTACTGCCTCGGCTCTCGATCACAAACTTACACCTCTGAAGAAACAAACCAATTACTACTCAAAAACAATGACTATAAGATAATCAAAACTATGTTTTGACTATCTTAGTTGGACTCACCGTGGAGGAGATGGTGGCAGTCTCCCTCCAGTAGAAGCTATGGCTGGTGGAGCGGGACCCATCTTTGACCTCATAGACGATGACTCCTTTGGCACAAACTCCAAGAAGGATCTCTCCCTCCAAAGGCTTCTTCTCTTGCGTCACACGGTGCAAAAAGACGCCATATTCAGGCAACTGCTGGCACACCTGCACATTTACGAAGACTAAGTAGTAAGATATCATACATCTTTATACTACCATCATATGTAGACTACTTATAATCGTTTTGAACCTTGAGGAACTCTAGCTCTGACTCCTCTGTGAGCATTTGTGCATTGTTGGTGTGAAGCCGCAGCAGTTCCTCCTGAATGTAAGGCAAGGCACGTTTCTCCATCACGCTTTTGCACACGTACTGGTCAGGCCGGTAGTAGTTTCTGCCATACATCTACAAATATGATAGAATATCTGTTATGTACAACTGAAATAAATAATACTATGTACAACTCTTTTTGACTAAAGGGTGCTCATCCAAATTTACATGTATTTACATAGTGGAAATGCTTTTAAACAGCTGACTATAAATATTAAGTTATAAAAACACTACCATATTGCCCAGCTCTATTTGTTAGGTATCTAGATCAATATTGCTGCCGTTTTGACTTTTTCCCCTGTATTTAAATGGACTACAGGCAGATGTAGATGGCATATTTGTACTCTAAAATTTCTAAATGAACACACACACTTCAGACAGAGCATATCATGACATAGTATTCCTAACCTCAGTGCAATCTCCATATTCTGCCTGAAGAGCCAGTGCTCCCAGGTACAGAGCGGTCTCCTCGTGACAGGCCAGCCGGTCCTCTAGCAGGTCCCTGCGCAGCTGCAGGTAGTACTGGTGACGAGTCTGCTTGTGCCTGGTACAAACACAGAAATATATATTCGCAATGTCTTTTTTAGAATGTAAAGAAGTATTATACATGTAGTTCAATAAAGCCGCACTTACAATAGTAGTGACATATCGTTGACAAAAAACTTTACTCTAAAGAAAAGGACAAACGTGGTGGTAGGCACTTTCTTCCAGGTACATGGGGCAACTTTGGAGATTTTTGTGTCATTGTCCACAAAGAAAAACTCATTATCTGAAAAATAGGAGTAAATAACACAAATGAGGGCAACACTTTGTTTTACCCTACACTTATTACAATGTACCAAACTGCACTGTACTGTAACTCTAACCTCACAACCCTTACTACTGTGCATTAATATGTTGGTAAGTGCTGTATAATTAAGTGTGACCTGTTAGAGTTGGGATTGCATAATAATAACAAAAATTATCAGAAAAATATTTTCTGGTAACAGTTTAATATTCAATGTAATCCGCCATTCATTCAGTATTGGTAGAAAAGGTAGTCATTTGGACAGTGCTTTTGAAAATGTGATATTGAATTGATATGATATTGAATTAAATTCTACCTACTTAGTCCAGTACTTTCAGACTGAAAATGGCTTACAAATGGCAGTTGAAATGTCTTTTAAAAACATTGTTCAGACGATGACCTCTGAAACGTTTTATAAACATAACTTAACCTGTTATATATATTCAGCATTTCTATAAATTAGAAATACTACTACTCAAAACAAAATTCAAAACAAACAGATAGGGCAAGACAATGCTTGCTTTGAATAACAATAATTCTACAGTATACTGTGTTATATACATGTAACTAATAGGAATTTGACACTGCAGGATATCTGCTCCCTTACCATCTATATAGGCAAGGCCGAAGTAGAAATGCTCCACCAGGTTGGAGTGGGCCACGATCATGTCAAAGACGTCTCCTCCTCTGGACTTGACTTCACACTTGACCTGGATGCTCTGACCGCTGGGCATCACCACACTCAGCTCCCTCTGAGTGACTTGAGACTTCCCCTTCTTAGACTGTGAACACAATCATATACAGGAAATACGAAGGATGTAAGTACTATATTCACATTTCACTGGGAACATTTATATGGCCAGTAATCAAATAATAATCAGATAACGCAATGATAAGGTCTAAAGAAATCTGTTTTCTGATTGTTTGTAAAGCGTCAATAAGAAGCACTATATAAGTCTGATGTATAATAATAATAATAATAATAATAATAATAATAATGATAACACCTGGTGATGTGTCAGTTAATCTATTAATATTTAGCATAACTGTTGTATTTGGAAGACCTTGTACAGTATGACTTTTAAAATAACTCTTTCTTTAACATTTTCTCATCACCTTTCATTTTTGTCTTTGCCACATCACCAATTTCTGAATAATAAGAAAGAAATCTGATTACTCACGTCATGGCATTTCAATAATCTGATAACTCCAGAAATAAGATAATGATCAGATTTTTCTGCATGTAAATTCAGTATTAACCCATATTTTGTAACTATTGTGAAAGCTTACAGCATTGTAGAAAATCTTATTCTATAAAACACACCCTAACAAGTATTTTGATTGTCACATTTCAAACATTAGGACTGATAATAAACTGAATCTCTAACTGAAGCAAAGCAGAGCAACATGACCCATGTAGTTTCTTATGTGTTGTTACCTTGCTGCTGCATCAAAACAATGCACTTTAACTGTTCACCATGTGTTTACTTTTGATATTGCAATATTTTCCAATGGAATTTCATGGTTACATCCATATTTTGCCATATACTATCCCCCCTAGATTTTTTTTCTTTTTTATAGATAGGATATATGGGCTTATTCACGCACCACAATGGATCCAGGCAGTTCTAGCACAACCGGTGGCTCATCTAACAGACGCACAAACTCTGGTCCTATGTCCTGGAAAATAAAACAAAAACATATTGTTACTTTATTCCAGAAAAATACTTTCTCATGTGTTCCTGACCTTGAGTTTCTTGTCATTGAGGCTCATAGTGGAGTTGAACTGAGAGAGGGACCTGGAGTTGGCATGGCGACCTCTGTCCAGATAAGGACTGCGGGGCAACTGCTGCCAGCTGCAGTACGAGTCCCGCTGACGCACCCCCATAGAGTTACTGCACACATGGAGTTCCGTTTTCACATTCAGTTTGAAGTCATTTATTCATTTATATTACCAGTCAAAAGTTTGGACTCACTTTTTTTTTTATTTCCATGATTATTTGGACTGTAGATTCTTACTGAAGGCATCAGAATTGTGAATGAACACATATGGAATGTAGCAAACAAAAAATAAACTCAAAATAACACTGAACTTGTTTTAGTTTAAAAAAAAAAATAAATAAAATAGCCACCTTTTACTTTGAACCCTGGTTTGCACTTGGCATTTCTTGACCCTGACGAATGAAGTGAATGGTTTTCACTTCACCTGTGAAGGTCAAGAGTTTGTAGCGCTGTCGACAAAGCGCTACTTACAAAGAGTCGCTACTTAGAGGAATTTTAATATAAAATATAAAAAGAGGGTGTGTCCAAACTTTTGACTGGTAGTGTATGCTTGACTATTTTTGTAAAATCTGTCTGTTCTTACCCTGTTGGCTCAGATGGAGAGTAAGGTGTAGGGGTCTTTAGCTTTAGGGCCCATGGAGAGTTGCTAAAGGAAGTTCCTAAAACAATATTTTGCTATTTTCAGTAGCTGCAAAAGAATACTCCACTAAACATGTGTCACACTAAATATAACTACATTATAATTTCTATTAGACATGTGTTTTAAGGATTTCACTTTAGTCATTGTCACATCTCTACTTTAAATGGACAAACTCTTTTATATCTCTGTACAAAGAAGTTAGTCTGGTATGGCTTTGAACTGAATTTGAACTGAATTTCAATGGGTAAAAGATCCCATTGAAACATTCTCATATGGAGCAACAACAATGAGAAACCCATAGCGAGTAGGCAGACTGCATTTTTCAATGAACTGTGACTGAATCAGCACTCACTGTGTAATCTGTCCCGGACCATCTGGCTGCGGTCGGTCAGCTGGGATCCACTCTCAGACACGGACACATTATCAACCTGGAATAAACAATACCATTTTAGACAACAAGCACAGAGTTAAACATTTATAAATACAACCAGACAGACAATTCACAATAGGTCGACCAGGCTAATAAATATTAGGTTTGCCATAAAAACAACCGCAAATCTTAAAGGTGCATTATGTAACCAGCTCCTCTCCATGGAGTTGTTATTGCTTTGACTGAAATGTTCTACAATATGGCATCTATCTTGCATTTAATAAATAACTTGTGTGTTTATTGCTCAAGCACATGCAAGAGGGTCGTCTATCCATAGATCTGACCTGTAAATTGGCCTAGTGGTGTCACCTGCTTGTCCCTATGGAGATAGATAAGTTTAATGCTATACTGTGGGACATTCCAAGCAAAGGAATAGCACAAGCAGGTGACCTTTAATCTAAGATATCCAGGAAAAACAACAAACAATTACTTCAAAGCAAATATTGACCGAAATACCAAATAACACATTCTTTAATTTAAAGAAGGACAATTATTTTATACTGTGGGCATTGTAAATTCCAGCATAGATGTGCCAGATCATGTTGGCAGCCCCGCTTATGGATAGCTACAGATCATGCTAGTGAGTGTGATCTTTGAGTGGTTAAATGAGAAGGAAAGACCATTATAACACATTTTGCATTATATGTTCACTTTAAATTAAACAGATTTTTTATTTTTTTATTTTGCACTATTGATGCTGTCGGATAATCCCAGCATAACTACTTCAGCCTCTCCATCACCTCTTCACTACCATCATCAGTGTCAGGGAGAGGCATTTTCCCAAACAAATGCATCTCCCTCAGATCTCTGCTAATTCCAGTCGTGATATAAAAACTGGACTAGATTATTTTTGCTGTCACTTGGCCGCTGCTCCAGTGACTCACCGCACTCCGGCACACGTCCTCCACCAGCTGCCGGACGCAGCGCTGAGCTGGGGGCAGCATGGCGGCCTTCTGGTGCAGCTCACAGCTCTCCAGCACAGTCAGCAGCTCGGGCCTCCGCACACATACTTCCTCACACATACTGAGCAGCAGGCCCTCCAGCTCCACGCTCAACTGCACCGGCTGGGGCAGAGGGCACATAAAGGGTTAGTGGGGCTAGCCACAGTTTGACATTATCTTACACAAGGATGATAAAATACCTGGTTTTGAGGTAGTTGGTAATCCACGCACCAGTAAAGAGTCATCCCCAGTGAGTACACAACCATCTGTAAAACAAGCATTACCTCCATGTTTTTGTGTAAGTTTACAGTGGTGCAATACAGGGACAGCCCAATACCAATAACCGATAACCGATAATTCACACAATCAACTTCAATATTTTAAATTGATGGCCAGGCCCACAAATTGAAGTTAAATTGAAGTTAAGTTCGCAAATAATATAATTCATTGTACTTTTTATGATTATTGTGTGAAGATACAGCGACTTCAGCATCATGGCTCTTCTATTTTCATTAAATATAGAAAAAAATCAGTAGAAAAAAGTATTGGCCCGATATATTTGTTAATTTCACCAATACTAGGATATGAAACCTTGCCAGTATTACGATATCAATATTAGCACCAGTATATTACCCATGCCAGGTACAATATCCAATAGTTAGGCGAAATAAGGCTTTTAAAATGCTTTGTTTTCTTGATGGGGATGGAACATTAATAAAAGCTAAAAAAACGTCAGGTAAGTGTAATACAAGACCTCTACTCTGTCAAAATCCATTTGTTTTGACCTGGTTCATAGTTCATGTCTCTGTAATAGTTGTCTTTTTCTACATGGAACGGAAACAACGGGAACGGAAAGTCCAAATCCGTTTTAGTTTGCACAATATAACGTGTAAATAATAATTCTCAATTTGGCAGACACCTTAAATCCAGCACAGACCTTTTCTGTGACGATCCGGCTGGAGGCGGCGTGGGCATGCTGAGCCTCAGGAGCAGTGAAAGAGGCTGTGGCGTCTTCATAGCGCACACAGCTCTTAAAGGCCACGCTCCCATTGGCTGAGAGCAGCACTGAGCCCGGACTTAGCACGCTGCACATGTTCCCTGAACCTGAGGGCCACAGTGCAACAGAAACAAAGGATTTAGTCATTAGGAAGCGTTTAAGCAAAGTCAGCTGAGAGGCCTAAGCAGGATGACCACCTACGAGGCACCTCTTTCACCAAAGTCAATCTGCTATGACCTAATGAGGGGCAGCGTGCGTACCCTTTTTGGAGATGTCCAGTAAGGCCTCTACGGTGGCCAGGAGGAGACACCAAACCTCATCCTCCTCCAGCGGTGAACCCCGGGCCTCAAGCACCTCTGCCAGGGTCACAAAAGTACCCATGCTACAGGAAAACAAGAACAAAACATATTCTAGTGTTGAATGGGCCAGTCAAAAGCAAGAAGATCTACTGGAAAAATTGCTGAATCAAAAGTGCACTATGTAACATTTCTAATGGAGAGTCCACCGCCTGCTCGTCTTACGCTTAATTTTTTTTTTACCAGTAATGTTCCACTGTCTGCTATTAAATCTATCTTTCATTCATTCAATGAAAAGAGACATACGACTTGCATGAGCTTTTAACAATGTTATAGCGGTGCCCTATGCCCTATCTCCACACACAGCTCTGTACTTACTTGCGCTTATTCAAAAAATTGTACTACAGGTCACACATGGTCCAAAAATGTAATTTAGCCATTTTTCAACTGTAAAAAACGTGTAAATGAAAATCTGCTGCTTGCTACAGTGCAATGCTACTATGAAAAGGTGGAGCTTCTCATTTCTGCAGTGTTGATTGATTGACAGTCAATGGACCCCTGTTATTAGGCCAATCAAAAAAGCAGTTTCCAACAAACAAAATGCAAAATAATGATCTGCGTATGCTATTGTTTAATACTAAAAACCCGACAGAAAGCATGATATATATCTCCTTAAATGGTGTTTTTACTAATAATAATACTTGGCCAGGTAACGTCACTGGCTTGTCTATATGAAGATGGATAGGTTTTATGCCGTATACGTGGAATATTCCAAAACAATAACATCTTCATTGAGACAGGAAGGTTCTGGACCTTCCACCAGAAAACAGAAATGACAAATGGTTGCTGATTTTACAGTAATTACGATTCTAAGGCTGCATTCAAGGAAACAATATAGTAGACCACACCAAAGGTCAAGGGTGAGAGTTTCAGTGAGACAGGCTTATGGATTTAGAGCAAAGGACCTAAGTGGGCGCAACTGCAACACTTCCGCTTATGATATTATATAGATGATATTATTTGAAAAAGTTGATTCATTAAACTACGTGTGAGACTGTTTTAGTTCCAAACACGATCCATATGACCTTGAGAAATTTCAGAACAATTAACCCACAGCTAAGACACGCAAGCACAAAGTCACACTGTTGTCATGAATCAACAGGAGATGGTTAAGGTAAACCACTGTATAACTGGCAGCTACTTTGTGACACTAAATTCTAGCTAACTTAATAACAGCTAGCTTTTCTTGCGTTGTAGCATTGATGTCACGACACTCCCCGAAGCTTCAGGGAATTAACGTTCTTTTGCGATACTAGTCCAAATATCTGCCATTCTGTATGAAGGCTATGCAGTTCCTTTATTTCAATGACAAAACAGCGTTAAGTCAATATCCCTACTTGAAAATTCTTGGTAGAACATATTAACAGGTTAAGACTGCATCAGACATCACATCGTGCCAGAGACTGTGCTCTCTTAATCAGGTTAAGTATCCCAATCTATTTGATACGGGCACACAGGAGCTAACTATTAGCATTAGCCTATGGAAGTAATTGTACAAACAAGTATGATCCCATGATAAAGATAAATAAACAATAACTAAAAGAAATTATCTGAAATCTTATCTTTGCAGAACTCATTTTAAAGTGTAAGCAGTATTAAATCAATTACATTAAAAATAAGCAGATAGTATGGGGTTAATTTGTGTCCAAAAATGTCAGATTGACATGAACGCAAATTCTGTGCTAAATTTCTCAAACAATTTCAAGCTTTTAAATATAACCTATATCTATATGGACAGGCTTTCGGAGAGGAAGATCAAAAAGCAAGAAACTCCCAATACGGTGCCATGTAATGAGTAGCCTAGCGCCCCACTGTCTGCAAAAGATGGTTCTAATACTAATATTGCATCCAGAAGAACGCATAATAACTCCATATAGCCTACCTTATATCATCCGGTATTCCAGGAGACTGCCTTTAAGTTCCTTCAGACATCCGCCATTCGGAACCTAATCCGTACTCTGGTCGCCGCCATGGCACCTTTGCTTGTGTCCGTCATGGCAACAGGTCCATTGCAGGCTCTCATGACACAACAATCATCCCTTCAATAAACACCTTTTAGCTCTATAACATAATTTACCCGTCGCTCCCCAGTAATGACGTGTCGCCCTCTCTGTTTTCCGTCATTTTCGACTATTTTTAGCCCGGCGAACATAAGAACTTAATTGGATTTGTAGGCCCGGCTAACGGCAGAGGAAGCAAAGCAAAGGAGTAAGCTATTGTAGGCGGTAGGTATTGTGCTAATCTGATGTTTCGAACGGCAAGTGACTAAGTAATTGTCCCACTTTCAACTACACCCCAGAGTAGATTAGTACTCAGTAGGGGGGCACATAGTTGTTTGTAGAAGACCCACGGATCACAAACTACTATTGTCTACTAGGGTTGAAAAAAAGATGAACTTGGTGCATTTAGCGACTTAAGGCTGGTTGTAGCCAAGTCTGCAACTAAGGTTATACAAAGGTCAGTTTTTTTCAGATAACTTTAAATTTGGAGTAAGTTTCATTAACGTTCTGAATTTTCACGTCACGATTTCAGATGGAGGTCAGGGGTCTACACACCTCTATGAGAGATTTACTCTTTTTGAAAGAAATATCCTGAAAATCACAAATGTTGAACCGTATCATTATTTTTGGCTCCACAAGCTTGCCATATTAATCTTATATCTTAAAGTCCCTTTAACTGACAAAAAATCACATCTTTGGTGCCACCACTTTCTGATGCTATTGTGTATTTTTAATTTTTTTGTTGTTCATTTTTGCTGACACAGAATTGTGTCCCAACCTCCAGGTCAATTTTAAGTTGAGAGGACAACTTATCTCAAAAAAAAGTACTGCCAAATAACCACTGTGAGGGGGATGCTTTTGCTGAAGTGAGATTGAAAGCTAAAAATATAAAGAACGCTGAATAACCTTGGAACATTTGAACTTCTTTTGGAACAGGGTAGAAATTGTTTCAGTAGTAGAATTTTTTTTAAATTGAATTAAAAAAACATTGTCCACTTTTTATACATTTTGTACCAGGGACCACTCCTGAACATATGAGGGATGATGCCAACTTCTGTGTGAACACTCACTCAATAATAATTCTATATAACAATATGATCTTAGATCAACTTTGAGTGTCATGCCCAAGGACACAACAGTAGTATGCAATGAGAGAATCAAACAATTTGGTTAGAAGGTGAATCTCACTACCTGGGCAAATAAAACAATTCCAGATTAAGAAGAGCAATAGTCTCTATTCAGTGAATCCTGAGAAGCTGAAAATGTAAAATGTAAATTTAAAGCATTAGCATCAATAAAGCTTTCTAATTTCTCTCTTTCTTTTACAATGGGCTTCTTGGGACGATACTATGAAGACTTTGAGGCTCTTTTAAAAGATATATCATTTTGATTTGAATTTTCAATTGCTATTTCCCTCCAGAATACATTGTTCTCCACTACTTTACAAAGATGTGAGTCTCTGGTGAAATAAATCAGTAGAGCCTGTGTACTTACCAGTCTTCTTGTTGATAGCGCGTTTGAACTTGGCAATATGCCTATCCAGGATCTGAAAAAGAATTAAAGATAAAGAGCTGCTGTTACTTCTTTTCCATACATGTGCAATTGTAAAGTTACACTGTGTGAAATACCAGATCAAGGTATGAGTATGCATGCATAAACATTTTATTTTATTTTTCACATCTCATATATTCTCAATTTGATTAAATTCACATGTACTACGCTTTCCTATACAATTTTCACATTGTGCGTGACATTGAATAATTCCAACAAATGCAAAATACAAATAAATCTTTCATTTAAAATACAAAGTTGATCCACATGAGCTGCTCTGAAAAAAAACGTTGCACAATCGCAGCTTCCGTTTTACCCCGATCCTCCCGGAAGCACGCAGGCGCTCTTGAACGCTGCCTGCTCCTCATTGTGCAGCCGAAGGAAACATCGGAAGGTTTCGACTAGACGACGTCGGTATGAAATGGCAGAAAGTGCTTGTGTCACGGAAGCTTTGAGAATCGTTTACCTTCTAATCACACATGTATTTCGCGTGGATCCCGGTGCGCTAGCGTGAGTGGAAACGTGGATTTAGTTCATTCCGACACGTCCAATCGGGTTCTACAGCGAAAGGAAGGCACACGGGCGGCTGCTGCTGTGGGTCGGACTCTGTTGGAATTAACCAGAGGAGAGGGGTGAGCTCCACACACTTTTGGATGTTTTCCTTCGTGCGTGAGGCGTGTTCAGGCTTGTGATCGCCAGGTATCGGGGTGGGCGAGTGCATCGCTGGGGTCATATAAAGGACTATACTCTAAACGCGTGTGCATCTGTGTTTGGAGTATGTTGGAACAACCCCGGCCTAACGGGAAAAGACAGGCAGACGGAGTGGCTGCGCTGGGAGGCACGGTTACTGTAACCTATCCATGTCAGAGCGCACACCAGCGCTGCTTTACCCCGTGTACAAGGTCCACCAGTCAGTAGCACATGCGAAAGCTGAGCTCTAACACCGTGACCTCTTGTTCATGCGCGCGCAAAGACGTGAATATATTCTTTGGCACATGCTAGGAGGAGGACCTAACACGCCCATGTTTTGATGAGTTTAAATGGCACAGCGCTTAACTTGGCTAGTTTTATTGGCATTGTCAATATCAACGTTCATTTGAGATTGCCATAGCTGGAATTTCTTCCTTTAAATGTTGCGTAATGTTTCCAAATAGTGCGTTTGGAACCAGATGTGCCAATCCTTCATGCTGGTAGCAGTACAAGGTAAATGTTATGAAATTGTTGACGTTTTTGCTGTCGTGCGCTAGGAACGACATGCATTGCAACACTCCTTTAGGCATGCATCTCCTGGGCACGATTCTTTTATAGTTACATTTGATGGATACTGCCCCCAGGCTCTAGCTGCACTGTACGTTGCTAGCAAGTTTTGTTAGAA
>KN475749.1:15411-55828 GCA_000787095.1 Periophthalmodon schlosseri
GAGCCAAAAGCACCAAGAAGAAATCCGATTCCTGCACCAAAAAGTGGAAGGTAGACTGCAGAGAGGGAATAAGGTGTGGGTCTTCTGTGAGGTGGTGACAGTCTGGGAAGCTAAAATGATGAATGCTTTTTCTTTGATATTATTACATTTTGTTGCATGGTTAAATGCATGCTTGCATTATGTCTTGCATGTATAGGGATGTCAGATATTCTTGCTTTCTCTGATTCAGCACTGTTTCAAAGAACAACTTGTAGACAAACCCAACCAAAATAGGTCCCATGCCAGCTCCCATCCCATCCCATTGTCACTGTGTATTTTATTCCATGGCATAACTACTAGGAATTCCAGCCCAAAGGAGTCAAAAGATTAAAGCAAATTTAAAATGCAGTTGAATGTTTGACCCCTATATTTTACCATTACCATTATGCAGGAAGTATGATACATTTTGTTCTATAGGTGGAACTAAAGCTCTTGGATAAAATATAATGGACACTAGTTGATTTAAAAACAAAAAAAACATTATACATACTGGCCCCTATTTGGCACCCCATTGATATAACAGTACTGGCTGGAGTTTTGAATACCATGGTTTTTTTTTCTCCCAAAAGGTATGCAAGGCCAACTACTTAAATTGGCAGAGGCATAAAGACATTTCTCAAAGTGACCTCTCTGATTAAATTTACGCCCTCACCCTCCTACAATCTACCACCGTGAATGTGTGCCAAATACTCTGTGTGCACCCTTTTCCTCTTTTAATGGATGTGCCCTAAATGTTCTGGCATTTGGCCCAGTTCCTGCTACTTTACAAAATATTATGCAAATTATAGCTGAGGTTTTGGTGTTGGAGTGTTAACAGGCAGTTGTAATCATATAAAACTGGAAGTCCAGTGCAGACACAGGTGAAGAGTGCAATGTCTTCTCACTAGGGTTGGTGACATGGCCAAAACAGTTTCTCGGTTCTTTCTTCGTATTGACTAATCGTACTTTCACGGTGCAATTATATTTTCTTCTTGTAAAATAAAAAGATGTGACTCTTCAATTCTAAATTCATTCGCATAAACTAGACAGAGCTATATGACACACAAATTGGCAAATTTAATCCTTCAGCATCAGAAATGTGCTCCAAATCACATGCTTTTACTGACAGTATTGACTGTAGACCTCTTGATTAAAATACCCAAGCTGATCATTGATCATTTGAAATAACGGAATCTCGATTTGATAAAAATTTGATTAATTGCAGCTAATTGTTAGCCAGACTTTTGAACATCTTTGGAAGTAATTTGCAGCAATGTCTTTGTGAATTAGCATGTTTAATGCTTGAAATCTAGGATACAGAATTGTAGAAATCGAGTTATATATATTTTTTTTCATGGCCGTACTGATTGTTTTCTAATCTAGAGAAACTGATGGCCAATAAGCTCTGCTGATATTTTTTTGCCTGATATTTAGGGCTGGTTTTGATAATTTTCCCAAAATTATATAATTTGAGTTTACTACAAACTTATTCACACTCCTGTTTGCACAAAATGTGACTACACTGCTCTATTATCCAGTTTATAGTAATGTCCTCTACAAAGTAAAGTGTTCATATGGCTTCATGCATATTCTTTAGGCAGCTGGTTGGCCCGCCCTAAAAATATTGGTCTCTGATACAGATTTAAGACCAATAGCTGATGCTCTAAAAAGTGCAAATATTGGCCAACCAATGTATCTCTAGAGAGTTGTCTATTCAGAAGAATCAACTTGCAGATGAAGTAGATACTTTTTTCGATAGTATCATTTTCATTGTAGAAATTTAGGTCTGAAAAAAAGTAGTAGACATCCTTAATGAAATAATAATAATAATAATAAAACAAACCTTCTCTAACTGTACTGTGAATGATGCTCCTGCTCCCTGTGTGGACAGAATGATGGACAGTTGAGAGGTGAAGGCCGGTGCAAATCAAGTCAGCTCTTGCTTGTCCAGAACTGCTTCTTCACCAAAATGGACTCTTTATCACAAATCATTCGGTGCTGGCTATCACCTATGCCAGACATTGTCCATTTTTCAACTTCCACTCATTTATATATTCTCCAGCTACAGGGAGTGTGGCACTGCAGGCCTCTACACGCATACTCGTATACCCTCTCTCCAAAAGCAGGATTTGGGCTGACAGACTGACACGCTGGCTGTCATATCGCTCCGGTCCATTTTCACACGCCGTCACAGATCCGGTAGGCTAACACTTCTCAACATCAAAAACTGTAGCCCTCTGCCTCGGACAGCAAAAACAAAACCATGCCACAGTGCACTCTGGCAACATTGTCTCAACTTGTATAACACCGAGCAAAATGGTTATTTTTGGGAGGGATAAAAATTATGATAAATTTTCAGTTTATAAAAAAAGAAGGGGCACCTTTATTTAAATAAAGGCAGAGGAGGCTTGTAGTTCTGCTGCTACGGGCACAATTATCAGGCTGAGATTGTTGTCACAATTATGGATGCATCGAACCAGCTTTTTCAGTTCTGATACCGATATCGATACTTTGACTTTCAGTATACTATCATATATAGATAGATAGATAGATATAAATGCATGCATCTATATATATGTGTGTGAAGTGAGGCACCTTACCCATGAACCTTTTGTTGAGTAGGAATGAAACCTATTGGTCAACCTTTAGCATATCTTTGTTGTCCACAAGTAACCCCGACCAAGTCAGCTGAAAAGAAAAGGGAAAATCTTCAAAGTTTATTCTTCAAAGTGCTGAAATCAAACCCAGAAAAACTAAAAAGGTCTAAAAAAATGAGCCAAGACAGTTTGAAGTGTGTTATCAGGGGAGCTTCCCTTCTATTCATAATTCAGCAGAAAATGAATATGTTTAATATTCAGAGCTGATAAGGAGCTGTTTTTATTGTACCCTATTATTTTTTCCCCAACAAACAAAGAGTTCCTTTTTATTAAAATATCCCAGTAGTTCCCCTGTGTCCTGAATATATCAACCTTCTTTTTTAATATATCAGGTAGTGTTTATTAATTAGTTAACCCTTTCAGTGCTATTGAATTGGCTATTTTGTATTAAAGGGCATTCATTTAATTTTTGAGAACACTCTCTTTTTTTTGCATGCATAATGGGCAGATCGATCTATTTAAAGATGCAACTTTTTTGGAAGGGGGTTCCACCAACATGGAGATGTTGTTGGGTTTCCTAGAATGTTTCACAATATGGCAGCAGTCTCATCTGGCACACTGTTGTTCAATTACAAATGGGTTTATTGCTCCAAATAACTTGGAAAAAGTCCTACTATGAGTGGGGTCATTTCTCCACACACCTGACCTGTAACTTGGCCTGGTGGTGTCTCTTGCTTGTATCAGTGGGGATGGAGAAGTTCAGTGTCATACTGTGGAACATTCTGGGCAAAGCAATATCATCTCAGTGGAGTCAAGCAGGCGCCGGGCCAAGTTACATAGTGCAGTCATTACTAGTGTTGTTGGTATACTAAAATTTCAAACTCTATTTCCATACTCAGGACTCGATACTCGATATCAATTTCTATACCATGATGATAATAAAAAACCCTCTTTCTTTAGACAATAGAATGTTATTTTCAACATTAAATCAGTGTACTTTCTTTTATATGTGGCCTTATATCTGTGTGATCCCTCAGTCGTCAGGTATGCTCCATAGTGGTCCATGTGGTCTATTCAGGAAAGGTTCATTTCTGTCCTGTGAATGTGACTTTTTTAGGATCAATACTTGCTCAAATGAGTATCTAGTTTCGATATTCGCTGTAGTATCAATTTGTATCTCGTTTTTTGATACTTTTGACAATCCAATTAAGACCCAAATTTAAATGAGGCGCTTGCAAAATATGAAAACCTAACTGTCCTAACTTGCTTAAAAAATGTTTATACTTTGCAGAGTTTACTTCTGTTGTGAGGTGTTGGCCTCTAATAGTGATGCATGTATATTTGCCTTTGCCACCTGCTGCTTTTGTGAGATAAAATGTCTTCTTTCCTGAGTCTTTTGCACACAGTTTTGAAATCCCTACACTTTTGTAGTTCTGCCGCCGACTGCCGACAAGCGTCTTCAGTTGGGAAGGAAGAGATGGTGTTATGATCAAAACTGGCACAGGCAGGAGAGGAGAAGAGAGGGAGAAGAGTGGGAAAAAGATGAAGTAAAGCCGGGCAGATATAGGAGCTGAGGACACATGGCGGGGAATGCATTTAGGGGACAAGCTTAAGATCCTATTTGACATTTTGTGCACGTCTCAATTTGAGCCATACCCCGACTGGCCAATCTTATTTCGTTTGCTGTTCCATACAAAGAATTAGTTTGCTGCCTGTCAATTCAAGTTGGATTCCCAAGGCGTGGAAAAATAAAATGGGATGGAAAAGGTGCTGCAGTACCATCATACACAATACACAATTTGAAAAAGTATGAAAATAAATCAACATACAATTTTTAAGAATTCAGAAAAATGAAATGAGGGAGTTTCCCTGTTTCCAGATGGATTCAATCAACAAAAAATGTAAACACATTTGAAGCATTGTGTGAACTATCATGTCCGAATGAAAACATAAATTGTCATTGTTGATATTTACCTTATATTTAATTGTAGTTTAAAGGTGCACTGTGCATGTTCCACAATATGGCATTGAACGTATCAGTCCAGCGTTTATTTCATTAGGCTCATCAGATATTTTTATTTACACATTTAGCCTGAAGCTTTTAGCATTCATTTTAGCATTCATATGATCGACTAAACTAATTCAAGAATTCTGTGCAAATGTATGTAAAGGGTTCTTTTTTTCAAAAACGGGATATATTGTTGTTTACAGCGGATATTCTATTTCCTAAATAATTGCAATTGTTGCAATTTGATAATTGCACCTACTCAAATTGTGATTTCAATCCAATTTTGATACATTTTTTTGCAGCCCTATTTCATACCATATTATTTTCATAATTGGTAAACCGTCATCTTTGCAAGCAAAGAGTACATGAAGTGCTGCTAGTTTTGGATTGCATGGAAAACCTTTACCAGAAACTACATGCTGCCATAGAAACTAGTGCTTTGGAGAAGAGACTCTGCGACACAGTGCTGTACATGATGTGGATCGTGGACTGTGAAATGTACAGCCATCGTCTCGACTCAGAGCCAACCTTTTCAGCGCCGCGCTCCAAATTCCACTAATGATTCTCGTTCCCAGCATGAAAACCTCGCGTCCTGGATCCTGACTGAGTCTCTGTACTCCACAACACAATGTTGTGTTCATGTTAGAATATCTGTTATACCATGCCTGTTTAAGCATTCATTAGGTTTTGATTAAGTAATGAAGTTTGGTAAGGGTTTGTCAAACACTGAGTTGTTTTGTTGTGGTTGATGATAAGCCACCGATGACTTCGTAGTCTTTATTTGTACTCTTTATAATACAATATTGATTTATCTTGGGGCTGAGGAGGAATTGAGGTCGAAACTAAGTAAGAAGGCGAGAGAGACAGAGAAACACAAGATTGTTGTAGCATTATAGATTCATGTTGATGTTGACATGATGTATCAATTGCATGATAGATTTTGCCATTAAAATTTCCTCTGGCAAACGAATGCTTCCATGTACAAAGTGCGGTTTAGGGCAGTAGGGCTTTAGTCGTTTAGTCGGTCAATCAGTTGATATTTTTAGGTAACTGAAATTGGTATTTGTCGACAAATCTTTATATATACATTTTAAGGATTTACAGTGGGGCAAAAAAGTATTTAGCCGGCCATCAATTGTGCAAGTTCTCCCACTTAAAAAGATGAGAGAGGCCTGTAATTTTCATCATAGGTTCACTTCAACAGACAGAATGAGAAAAAAAATCCAGAAAATCATATGGTCTGATTTGTAAATAATTTATTTGCAAATTATGGTGGAAAATAAGTATTTGGTCAATAACAAAAGTTCATCTCAATACTTT
Source organism: Periophthalmodon schlosseri (assembly GCA_000787095.1). Classification (NCBI taxonomy): domain Eukaryota; kingdom Metazoa; phylum Chordata; class Actinopteri; order Gobiiformes; family Gobiidae; genus Periophthalmodon; species Periophthalmodon schlosseri. Next base: position 21,355 of record KN475749.1, read on the forward strand.
GTTATATACTCTTTGCTGGCAATGACGGAGGTCAAATGTTTTCTGTAAGTCTCCACAAGGTTTTCACACACTGTTGCTGGTAGTTTGGCCCATTCCTCCTGCAGATCTCCTCTAGAGCAGTGATGTTTTGAGGCTGCCGCTGGGCAACACGGACTTTCAACTCCCTCCAAAGATTTTCTATGGGGTTGAGATCTGGAGACTGGCTAGGCCTCTCCAGGACCTTGAAATACTTCTTACGAAGCCACTCCTTTGTTGCCCGGGCGGTGTGTTTGAGATCATTGTCATGCTGAAAGACCCAGCCACGTTTCATCTTCAATGCCCTTGCTGATGGAAGGAGATTTTCACTCAAAATCTCTGAGTTTTTACCAAAAAGTTCTATTTTGGTTTCATCTGACCATATGACATTCTCCCAATCCTCTTCTGGATCATCCAGATCCTCTCTAGCAAACTTCAGACGGGCCTGGACATGTACTGGCTTAATCGGGGGACATGTCTGGCACTGCAGGATTTAAGTCCCTGGCGGCGTAGTGTGTTACTGATGGTAGCCTTTGTTACTTTGGTCCCAGCTCTCTGCAGGTCATTCACTAGGTCCCCCCGTGTGGTTCTGGGATTTTTGCTCACCGTTCTTGTGATAATGTTGTCCCCACGGGGTGAAATCTTGCGTGGAACCCCAGATCGAGGGAGATTATCAGTGGTCTTGTATGTTTTCCAGTCTGACTGTTTGAGGTTGTGGACAGGTGTCTTTTATACTGATAGCGAGTTCAAACAGGTGCCATTAATACAGGTAACGAGTGGAGGACAGAGGAGCCTCTTAAAGAAGAAGTTACAGGTCTGTGAGAGCCAGAAATCTTGCTTGTTTGTAGGTGACCAAATACTTATTTTACTGAGGAATTTACCAATGAATTCATTAAAAATCTTAGAATGTGATTTCCTGGATTCTTTCCCCCCATTCTGTCTCTCATAGTTGAAGTGAACCTATGATGAAAATTACAGGCCTCTCTCATCTTTTTAAGTGGGACAACTTGCACAATTGGTGGCTGACTAAATACTTTTTTGCTCCACTGTATATGATAACAACAGGAAGGTGAAGGTAGTGAGTGAGTTAGCTGAAGATTTGGTATTTTTTGGTATTAACTATTTGTATGTAAAAAGGCAGATTAAACTCATGAATCACAAGTTTTAAACTGTCTTGTATAACTACATTTTCCCTAGTACTTTCTTCTGTATAAATAGTTGTTTTTGCATGAACACCCAAATAGTTGTAGTCTTGTCAGTGCAGTTTGGGTCAGATGCAGAGTGAAACTTAATAGTCGTCTTTAGTTGCCCAAGAATTTCTTCAGTCAGCCCTATTGATAATAAAACTAGTATTGATAAATACAAAATTGGACAAGGTTGAACCTCTACTGAATACTTTTGACTCAATTAATTACTCTTGACTATTATCATGAGACCACATGTTTAAAAAATTGTACTGTACAACATGGTGGAAGTGTCTACAAAGCTATTTATACCAATTTCCATGTTTATTGTTATTATTACTAAAAGTGCTACAAAAGTAGATGTAGATGGCAAACTAAGCCAAAATATGCTTCTTATTTTATCAGTTCTTGTTTTCATTGAACTACAGTGAAATGTATTTTGGGAAGTGCCACAATTCAGCAAACATATTTTCACAGTGCGTTCACTTCTGTCTGTCGTCTGTCTCCAGGTGTGGTGAGGAGCGCTCCACTTGGATGCCCTGTCTCGGCGTAGATCTCAGGTGCCACCATGAACCGGAACAAGCGCGAGAAGGAGTACTACAGTATAGACGTGGGCGATTCCACTTTCACTGTTTTAAAACGCTACCAGAGCCTCAGACCCATCGGCTCTGGGGCACAGGGAATAGTCTGGTAAGTGAAGGCAGTCATTTAAAATAGACGTTATGCTTTTTTATGACAATTTTTATTTGATTTTACATTTTGTTCATTGTAAAACATAATATTGGTCTAAAGCAACTTCCTAGAAATGTATTGATTCCCTGTTCAAAAAACACTTTATTTCGGGCAGCAGATTTTCATTCATTTAAAATGTTTTTATTTTTGAATAATGGCTACAAAACATTTTTGAACATTTGTGTATGACATTTATATTTTGCACAGAATCGCAAGTATGTACAGAGCAGTTGGGTGGAGATAGGGGGTAGTCGAAGACAATTTGTTGGGACACTCAACCCTTGGATGGAGGGCAATACAGGATTACTCAAACTTGCATGAATTAAGCGATTAAAATACAGCTATTAAGTAAGCTAATGATGAGTGAAAACCTAATAAAACATAACTGATTTTGCATATATGCATGTCCCCTTTAAATGGTGACTTCAGTCAATATTTGTTAGTATTTTTTTATATTTATTATAATTATTTTTATTATAATAATTATTTTTTAAATCTTTATTTTGCGCTATGTTATAGCAGAACAAACAGAAGGTGATACAGAGATGAATACAATCTGTACAATTTGAGTCCAAGATTGACTCACACAAATGAAATGGCCCCAAATGGAGTGGGAAGAAGTAAGACTTAGGAGTACTAGGAGAGACCTAAACATGAATGATATAAGGTATAGTGTTTATTGAATTGTCAAACTTAAGATGTCAGGGGAGATATATTGCTGAAAAATGCCAACATTCTAAGGGCACGTGGTAGTGAGGAGGAGATGGGAGAGGGCGAGGAGGCTGATAGTTCTACTGCTGCAGTGGGCACAGGTGAGTTGCGGTTGTTGATACAGCAGAAAGAAGGGGAGGGGAACGAAAGTCTATTTACATGAATGACCTGAAAGTTGATGTGACCCTGTCAGCTGAGAGTTGGCTGGCAGGGTCTTCCTGGTTAAAATTATTCCACATAACGTTATGGGTCAGCTGTTTTTGGAGCTAAGCCGAAATAATAGAGTACAGCAGGGATCAATGCATAATGTAGTATTTGTTGACAGTGCAGTGTGCGATTGTGTTTCCTGTGGATCTGTTTGGCTTGGAGAGAGCTGTACAGCCTGCCTGGATCACTTTCAGGATAAGCTGGTATAAATAATGACGTTCTATTTGTATGCTAACATTTGTAGCACCTAGCATTGTTCCAGCATTCTCATACACTTGAAATTATTCATTTGGAATGATTATTTTCTTTTTATAAACTTGTCATATTTAGTTTGGACAAATGTGCAATTCCAGCAAAAAACACAACATATCGTTTGCATTTTAATGTGCAGATTCAGCAATTCCAAGAATATGATTTGTTATTGGTTTTGATCACATGCTAAAGGTATACTGTATTTTGAAGCATGTCTTAGCGTGTCTTTTTCTTTTTACTTAAATAAAATATTGTCTACTTGAGACATTTTTTATGGTGTATTGATTGTATTAATGTATTTTCCATTAATGCTTAAAGGTTTTGGCTAGATTTGAAATGTAATAAATAACATTGTTATCCACTCCGCTGGCATTGGTTGTGCCACATAGTTAGAAAAATCAAGAGCTTACCATATTTTCCACATGATAAGTCACACTTTTTTTCATAGTTTGGCCGGGGATGCGACTTATACTCAAATGCGACTTATATGTGAAATTATTAAAATATATAATTTCACATCTTTGTTATTGTCTCACTGACCACTGCGTGAGGGCACTAGGCTTGTACCAGTATGACAGCCATGTGAAAGCGGCGCTTCATCTACTTCTGGAGCAGGCGGAGTTGTTCAGAAGTGACACCGAGGATGAAGAATTCAATGGATTTAGGGATTTGGAGTGAGATCGAGAGTAAACTTGTTAGCTTGTTTTTGATGCTTTAGTTATCTGATTAACTGTTAATATCGTACGTTAACATACCAGACACGTATTCAGTTCGTGGTCTATGCTTCATGTAGCTGAATAAATATAAATGTGTTACGTTAGCATGCTTTACTGCTTTTTAGCCTGTTCTCTATTTTATTGTTATTATTATAAGTTGCCTTTAAACATAAAATGTCTGTTCTTGGTATCGGCTTTTGTAAAATAAATTTCCCCCAAAAGTGCGACTTATAGTCCAGTGCGACTTATGTTTTTTTTCTTCATTATTATGCATTTTTTTTGCTGGTCCGATTTACAGACGTATAGTCCGGAAAATATGTTAATTATTATTTAAGTGGATGTGAAAATGGTATACAGTATACAAGATGATTTTTTAAATGTATTTTTCACAATATGTTGCATAGAGCTGTCAGTCACGAAATCCTTTTGCTTTTCCCATTTGCCAGTAACCTTTATCAAAGACCACCACCAATCATCAATTATCTAGCTGTTACGCAAGTTTCTTTAATTGTAACATTTTGCTTTCCATCATTAACACATTTTTCCAGTCCTGTGAAGCTTTATCTAGTCTGTTTATTTGTATTTAAACAAAGTAATCTACAAAAAATGTTGTAGAAGCCTGTTTTTTAGCATGTTTGCGGAGATGCTCGTCATTTCCTTATTAGTCTAATGGCTGTGATTGAGCTATGTTAGTGAAAGAGTCTTTATGTAGCAGTTAAGATAATGAGTGCTGACTGTGTGAATGTGTCCTCTCTCTCTCTCTCTCTAGTTCAGCCTATGACCACAACCTGGAGAGGAACGTAGCCATCAAAAAGCTGAGCCGGCCCTTTCAGAACCAGACCCATGCCAAGCGGGCCTACAGAGAGCTGGTGCTGATGAAATGTGTCAACCACAAGAACGTAAGGCCATTTCCATTTTCTCAGTGAGGGTCGGGAATCAGAGGGGGTCGCTTTTAGCTTGTAAATTTAAATGCTAAAATATGATAGGTGACATAACTGCTTAAAGGCTCTGTACCTGATTTTTCCCTTCTTAAAAACCTGAAAAACAGAACTAGTTCATTTTAGACTAAATAGGTCCAAAGTTATTCCTCACTTACCTAATGTATTCAGAGCATACTCACTGTGATTACTTACTGTGATTTACATGCGCTTTTCAGAAACCAGAGGGGAGTTTTGCCGTGACAGTAAACAACATTTAGCATGCTAGCCGGCACTTCCTGATTATTGGACGATAAAATGCTTTCTAATTAGATGCGGACAGCTCACAGTGGATATATTTTGACCTCAAGAGCTGCTTATACAATATATCTGTACAGGGGCAAGACAAATGTTGCTCAAATACATGCATAAAAAAGTACAAGGCCTTTAATGACCAGACTAATGAGCAGAGGTGGGAAGATTATCAGAAGATCAATATTGTTTTGAAGATATGCAAAATTTGAATTCTGTTGTATAGCATAGTATTTATAATTCAGAAATATGTGCAAAAAGAGCTGATCAAAAATGAAAATGGAAAAAAAACAAATTCTGATCTGATTCTGATTCATTCATACAATAGTACGGAATATATGCACTAGTCAAATAAATAATTGAACTGGTCACAGCACTTTATCCACTGAGCCACTGCCACCCAAAGCTATATTTCACAAAATTACTTCAAATAAGTAGTGCCAGAATTTAGTTTAATTATTTTAGCATTTTTAAGCAATTTTGAAGATTTCATTAGTTTGTGATTGCAGTGTAATGTTGCCTCCCCAAAATATTTTTTTTTCCACATTACATGCTTGAATAAGAAACTTCCTGAAGTGCAAGAGTGTTAACATTGTAATATCAACAAAACCTCTGCTTATGTTGTCTTTGCAGTATTAAATATTGATATGCAGCAGTATCTTCCTCACAGTAATCTGCAGTGATAATCTGTGGCATTTCCAATTTGTGAGTGCTGAGTCCACAGTGAGTCAGCCCCCACATGCATAATGAGTCTGCGAGCATAAACACACAAACACTGCTGTTAGCATTAGCAGCTACACGGCATTCAACAAACTGTCATGGAAATGCAGGAGGAAATGAGATTATTATGTTGACTGTAAATATGTTTTTGTGATTTTTTTTTTTCTCGTAAATTGAATGCACTTTCAACTCATTATTTTGATTTAAAACAAAATTAAACATGAAGGAAATGCTCTGTATCATTTGATAACTAACTATCAAGTGACTATTGAAAGAGAAGCGTAGTAGCTAACTAGTGGACACGTTTTATGTTTTATTCTACTGCTGTTTTTCTTGTACTTTGCTCTTGCAACACTGACATTTCCCCATTGTGGGACAAATTAAAAGTTTCTTCTTTAATCTTACCTTGGCTGATTTGAACCAGATAGCCCATAACCTCTGGTTAAGGGTCAAACGCCTATCATTTGTGCCACTGTATTTTAATAATTTCTTCTTTTTTTTTTTTTTTTTTTAATTAAACAAACATGCAAATACAAAAAAAAACAAAAAAACAATTATACGACATATACAAGTGACAAAGACAATAACAGATAATAACAGAAAAAATAAAACTGGAAAATGAACTTTACTTTGTCTCTTGTTCATACATAACGTCTGCTAGGCACTTTACTAAAGCAGTTAAAGCTAACATGATGAACTTTTCCTGGGATTTATTAGTCATCCTTACTTTATGTTTATTTATTATGCACTCTGCTGTGGGGACTAGCAATAGAATAACATTCAGACAGCTCCTGAGAAAATAAATGTATCTAACCTAAGCTTTCAACTGCTACTTAAGTTTTGCTCTTTAAGTTGATGTAATTGGTTTCTACCCTCTTAAGGTAGAATTTAAATGGAACTTTTAAGTGCAACATTGATTCATTGATTGACCTGCAGCAGAAATAAAAAATGGCCAATGAGAGTGCTTCTTAAACTGCAGCAAGCACACGATTGGTCCAAACCTGCTTGTATCAACCCTAACATTCTTACCAGCACAATAAAGGATACATTGGTCTTAAATACTACAAAATTCTTGAGTATGCATTTTGGGGGGGATTCTCCAGATAATAAGCCTTCAGAAATTGTGCTATTATGTGTCTGTAAATGCCTTGATTGAAAGTCCACAAAAAAAAGTGAATGGAAATATCAGTATCTCAGGTGTGTGAGAGTGAAATGCCCCTTCATCCTGATTTATTGTCTTTTGGTTTGTCTAGTGGTTTATTTTTACTCTGAAACTCGGATTGCAGATGATGCCGTCATCCTTCCTCCACCTATAGGAAGACGGCCCTAAAACCTAAACTGAAAAAATATGTACTGGAATAAATTATCCAGTTTCCAGACCAAATGAACCTCATTGGACTAATATCTCGTAGATGTAGTGTTGACTATATCACCCATCTCTGTTCTGCACTGAGCAATAATAGCGTATAAACCCAATAATTGATTTAAGTCTGGTCTCTTCCTTCCCAGAGAAACCACTGAATGACCAAAATTTCTTGTTGTTTTCACAGATAATTGGTCTATTAAACGTTTTCACGCCACAGAAGACGCTGGAGGAGTTCCAAGATGTGTGAGTATTTCGTGAGGACAGATGTGTGCTCCGAGCTCACAGGATCAGGAGAAAAGGATAAAACATGCAGGGGGCTAGGGTGATATTTTGTCTTGTAAAGCCTTTTTAGTCCTAGCAGGGGGTCGGTTATAGCGGAGAAGAACAAATAAGCATTTTAAAGCTCATCCCTGGTTATAGACAGGAACTGAAATTGAAATTGAACAAACAGGAAAAAGTGTGGATTCCCCAAACTGATACAATGCTTTTGTAACGGCCTATTTGATGTGATTTTTATTATAAAGGCTAAACATTCTAAACAAGGAGATGCTTTGTTAATTAAAAAAGCAACTCGACAGACAATTGAAATATCCATATTATATTAAAAGTTATATCATTTAGACAAATTGTCCATGTGCAGTTTGATTTTATTTTCTTTCTTACAGAGCCTTAAAGGTGCACCATGTTATTGCTTTGCCTGGAACCTTCATCAGTGGCATTTATTATCTATTTCTATAGGTTACGGGTTGGATCTCTGGAAAGGCAACCCCGTTCGCAACATGACTGTATTCAATTACAGGTGTTTTTATTGCTAAAAAATAAATACAAGATGGTTACTTGCAGATCGTAGCTGCTAAAGATGGTTTAATGCCATATTGTGGTACATTCAAGCCAAGCAACTGCATGGGGATTAGTGGCTGGCAGCCCCTCCACCACGAAAGTTTAATTATATAGCTCACCTTTAATGAGATTACTGTAAATTCTGTGCAGACAAATCCGTAAAATATGTTAAAGATTTACTAATATAAGAATGAGAGAAGTTATTGTTTTAACATTTGTTTTGTCACCCAGAAGTGGGCTGTACCATACAAATGTTAAAACAAGATTCACTACAAACTTTGTCCTTCCTTTTTAATTCTTATTTATCGAACCGCAGAACCTCGCCATTTTGCCCCAGTCCTTTTGAACACACTTTGGCAAATCAGTAATCTCTGCCATTTGTTCCTTCAATTCAGTTCAAAGCCAATAGAGATATAAGCAGAGGAGTGGAGATCGAGCCATGTTGTGCTTGTCTATGTTTGCAGCAGATCACAGAAACAAACGCGATTAATAATGCCATCCCCGAGACGCTGGGGCCGGGAGCGCACTGGCATCGCTGCTCCTCCAGATCAGAGCGAAAAAGAAAACCGCACAAATCATGGCCACGGGGTTTGGACTCGGATAGAAGACAGAAAAGCAGTTACCAAGTGGCCACAAACGCTTATTGTATTCCTCTGACATTTGAGAAGATTCCACAGGCAGGTTTTGCTCATGATTAGACTATATATGGCAAACTTTAGCTTTCAGTGCTGAGGATTGTGAGGATATATTTAGCAAGAGAGAAATGTGTTAGAAGTTTGCCTGTTGAAGGGAAGGAGCGGTGATGTAATAGCTGCCAGGAGACATGTCTTCATCACAGTTTTGGGGGAGACGGAGGCTGTCACTGGTTAAATGTCACAGAGCACAGCACAGATTTTGAAAGAACTGCTTGTATCACACATTGGCCCAACATTATTCACACTTAAGGAATGCTGTAAAAATTAATGGTACATTTTGAAATAAATATTTTACTTAATTTTTGCACTCTAACGTTTCTGGTGGAGGACTCAAGAACTTGACCATGGAGTAGTGTTGTCATGATACCTGTTTTCGACGCTAAGGAATTTACTCAATACTCAATACCGATTACAATACCAAAATGAAAATAAAAAAAAATAAAAAAAGTTCTTTTTTAGAAATAGAATGTGATTTTCATATACAAAATAATAGCACATTCTTTGTTACCATGAGAACCAGAACCAGTCCTGACAAAGCTCAAACTCATACTAAAACTGTTCAGGAAAGCTCAAATTTTGCCCTGTTGATGTGATTTTTTTTTTTTTTTTTGCAGTACTGATACTTGCTCAAGTGAGTATCAAGTTTTGATATAAGTTTCAGTATTGGTTAGTATATCTTTTTTTAGAATGGCTTTTTCAATACTTTTGACAACACTACCATGAAGATGTCATTGCTTTGTCTGAAATTTTCAACACTCGTCTATCTCAATGGAGACAAGCAGATGGCGCCACCAGGCCAAGTGACGGGTCAGATTTGTGGAGAGGCGAGCCCTTTCACAGTAGGGTCATGTTTTTTTGTTTTTTTTTTAAACCAATAAACACACCTGTAGTTGAATAAATGCAAGATGGATGAGTTTAGTGCCATAAAGTGGAACCTCCCCAGCAAAGCAATAACATTTCCATAGAGACGAGCAGCACCCCCGCCCTATACCAGAAAAGTTTTATAGTGTTATAAAGTTATATAATTCGACTCGGACAGCACACAATGGTTTCATTTTAACCTTAAAAGCTGCTTTTACAGTATATCTGTACTGGGGCAAAACGTTTGAGAAAAAATGGGGTCTAGCACAGATATTTAACTATTGCTGCACCACTTAATCTAATTCGGTCTGTGTTGTGTGCTGCAGGTACCTGGTGATGGAGCTGATGGACGCTAACCTCTGTCAGGTGATCCAGATGGAGCTGGACCATGAGAGGCTGTCCTACCTGCTGTACCAGATGCTCTGTGGGATCAAGCACCTGCACGCGGCCGGCATCATCCACAGGGTAAAGCACACGCATTTGCACACGCATTACTCGCTTCACTGAGGAGGACATGGGCTGCTGGCTTCTGCTGAGCATTCGTTTAGCGTGTTAGACTAGAATGTATTTTATTTTAATGGTATAACATGATGAAAAGCAAGGAGGTACGTTGAAATGTATAGACATGATTCTTTGCCCCCTTACCTAGAAAGCAATATGATGGAATGACAAATTTGAAACTCTCTGAAATATGATAATGGCGTAAAAACTATAAAATGGTGCAAAAACAATAAAATTATTTTGATCTCTACAATACTATTTCCCGACAGCGTCATAATACATGTTAATGCCATGTCCATTCCTACTGTATTGTTTTAAATGACGTAATTATCACACCCAACAATTGTAGAAAATTATATAAACACTAGATGTGTCTCCTCTTTAATTTTACCGGTTTCTTCTCTTAATTTAAGGCAAGCTGATAAACTGCACTCTCACTGTGCAAATAATTGTTTGAATAATCATGATTTCAATTATGATTATTGTGTCTATTATCTTACCATAGTTGATATGAATGATACGACACCAGAAACCTATATTGGTAAATTGTATAGTAATAATATTTTCAATTTCAGTTGGATTTCACTGTGGCAGGAATTATAGTCTATTCAGGTATAATCCCATTTTAGAGGTACACAATAAGACAATGTAACAACTTGCACTTTTTGGTTTCTTAGAACACTTAAAGGTAACCATACTCATCCAAAAGCAACTGACTGATGATTAGCTTCACAAATTGTTTGAAATAAAGTATTGCCAGTAGTGCCAGTGCCACCATAATCTACACAGAAATTCTTGACAAAACAAAAAAAAAATATATATAATCATGTCCTGTCAGGTCTCTAAAATCACAGTTTGCATTCTCGTTACCCTTCTTCCCATTGTTCAGAACTACAGTGCAGTGTCTTCTCCAGTCAATGTTTCACTCAGACTCTACATAGTGCAGATAAAGTAACCTCCTCCTGCTCCGTCAGCCAGAACTAATGGAGCCACAGGCAGCACAGCCATCTCTGCTCCATCATCCGAAGTCTACACACAAACTTTTTATTTTGTCAAGGTGAAAGATGCACCAAGTCACCCTTCACCGCATATTCAAATCAGATTGTTGCACGGTATATAACAGAGATAATGCATACATTTGTGACATGCTCCAATATCTGCACAGCCTCCAGAAGCAATTTCACTACTGTTCGATTTGATGAGTCTAGACAGTTTTATCTGAAGGAGCCGAGATAAGTGTTTCAGGGCTGATTCACCTTTTGTGCTTTAAGGACACTGACCTTGGTATAAAGGTGGTGTTTGGAATTCTGTCCAAGGCTAGTAGGCTAGCATAGGAGTCTTGCTTTAAGGAGTTAGTAATAAAAGAAACGAGCTAAAGTAGCTAAAAACTAATGTTCACATTTGTATGGAGGCTTTTGAAATATATTTGATGGAATCTAATGGCAGTTTTCCTTTACAAAATAATAGAATGTGTAGTATTAAGTAAGGTGCTGTACCTACTTTTTGCTGTCTTACAGTTTGCAGTGGTCTAGTTTTGTTTACTACGTTGTAACTAAAGTTATTCCTCACTTTCCTAATGCATTCGTAGCATCCTAATTATGCACTGCAATGAGTTTCTAAAACAACTAGCATGCTAACTTCCCACTATATAATTGGTGTGAACATGAGACCACTGTGTGCTGTTTGCATCTAAGAGCTGCTTTTACTATGTATAAATGTACCAGGGCAAAACAAATTATTCTATTTCTTTTATCGCATGAAAAAATTGGTTACAGCCCACATCACGAGGAGACATAAAATTGAGTACATGAAAATGAGACACTTTTTTGACATGTGTGTATATATATTAATTGTTTATATATTTTTTCAAACTTTTTATATCATAGCTTATTATAAATGATTTTGAGTAAAAACGAGACGCGTTGTGAAACGATTACATTGCAGGTATCCGACCCAAGACAAAATCTTGACAAAAATAAAAATCTTGCGGCATGGTAGGGTGGAAAAATTTTAGAAAAATATCAAATTGTTTTTCTGACAAGCTTAGCGATTACGAATAGATTTGCAATTTATGTTTTAATAATTGGATTCTGTTCAAAGTTCACATTTTAAACATGTCCAGAAGAATTGATAGGCTGAAAAATTAACTGACAAACGAATACAAGAAGCACATTCAGCACATCTTTGTACAGATCTAAACTACAGGGTTAACAGGTTTTATGCAGAATAAAACCGAATATTTTGTTTGTGGAGAAAACTATGGTACTTCAAAAATTGCAGCCTTTGTGATTGGCTTTCAAATAGCATTTTCAGTTTGATTTTGATTGATCTTACAGCCCTTTCTAGCGGCAGAAAAGCTTGCCCCTTCCCTGCCAGGATCCACCAAACCTTGCATTCGTACACTTTATAGAGCCCACCTGGAGTAGAGATTCAATTCAATAATCAGAATTTTCGTCACATCCGGAATAACTTAAACATGAGTGCTGCTAAAACTTTTTTCTACTCTGATTATCTCTCACATAGACTATTGTTTAACTACTTGGTCTCTTGTTTGCCCCACAACACTTAAAACCATTGAAAACCTCTATAAAACAGGCCTACATTAAATATAAAGGCAACTTAGCAAGGACCACACGAGCCACCACCAGAGGTGACCAGCAGGCCCCCACAGATGGACCACCTTTGGTCAGAATGTACTATCTGTCCAAGGTGGGAACCTGTGGAATAGTCTCCCGGTAATACTGAGAGAATGTCCCACGTACAGTTCTTTTAAAGCACAAACAAAAAAACTGGTTATGGTCAAACCAAACATGCATCATCTATAGTGGCAATGTCCTTTTACCTTTTCTATAGAGACATATTTGCATGTTTGGGCAAAATATGAAGGGGGTGGGTATAAAATGTAATTGTCTTGAATGCGCCAAACTGACTGAAATAATGGGGACTGTGCAATAAATGAAATGTGCATTATTTTGTATGGTGCAATAATGGGAACTGTGCAATGAGTGTAGTGTGCAATTTTTATTTTGGCCCTTTTCTGACCCCAGCTCTTGGGACAACAGATGGAAATTAGCCTTTGGCTATAATCCGGTGTGTTTGCATTCATGTTGTATCATGTCTGTTCATTAACATGCATTGTCCCAATCAAATAAATAAATAAAAATAGATTTGCACCTGTCTAATCATTAAATGTGCTCACAATAAATAATGTGTGTCTGTGTATTCTCTGACAGGACTTGAAGCCCAGTAACATCGTGGTCAAATCCGACTGCACGCTGAAGATTCTGGACTTCGGTTTGGCCCGGACAGCAGCCACGGGTCTGCTCATGACCCCTTATGTGGTGACCCGCTACTACCGTGCCCCAGAGGTCATCCTGGGCATGGGTTACCAGGCCAACGGTGAGTGCCAGCAGCTGATCGGACCACGCTGCTGCACGGCCCGCCCCCTCTCTGCACAGCCACTTCCCCTCACACACACACATACACACCGGTAAAGGTCACCATCAGGGGGCATGTGGCGGACTTCCTGTGCGGGGAAAGCTTCAGCATGTGTTTGATGTTTTATTAAGAGGGCAGCCAGAGAACACGGGCACTTTTGCATGTTTTAGCAGAGGAACTGAGCACTCCTGCTTACAAATCACTTTCTAATACACTGTATGGAACAGGCAGTTTATTTGTGTAGCATTAAAGACATTAACATCACAATACAAACAAATAAAAACATAAATAATCCTCATAGAATTAACTTAAAAAGAGAAGAGTGCAAAATAAAAACCTTTCAGTCATATGCACAGCTAAACTGAACTGTTTTGAGCCTGGATTTAAACATTGTCAGAGTAGAGGCCTGTCTCACAGCTTCAGGAAGACTGTTCCAAATTTGTTATTGTGTCCTATATGCAGCTAAAATCTGGAAGTTTGACGTATTGTTACAGAAAATATCACTATAAATTATAATATTGAAGCTATAGAACTTGCACAATAACCCTGAACCAGCATAATATAATTAAACCTTTTTTTTTTTAATGAACAATATCTGAAAAAAGACATGAGCTGCAATAGCGGAAACGTTCATGTTCTTAGTATCATCAGTGAGTCATATATGTAAATTATTCAATTATTCAATCGGTTGATGAACTACACAAAAACTGAGAAAGTTTCCCATTGGTGCAAAGAAAAGTATACACGATAAATACTGAGCCCCAAAGAATATTGTTTCAGCTTTCATTTATTTTATTTGATGTAGTAATTATTTTAACAGGACTAGTATTGAACCCATCTACAATTCAAAATGTAAATCAAATCTGAATAGTCGCAATGACTGTAATTCGTTACATAATTTCCCATAAAAACAGCTAAATATCATTATGTCTAAAAACTGCAGGGTAGTTGAGATCTCTGCAAAGCAGTTTTGAAATGGATGGGATTCTTGGATTAGTTTATCAGTTTATATTTCAGTCTTCTCTCAAATGTCAATGCTCCTGGATGCGTTTTAAAATGTGAACTTTGAACAGAATCCTACCATTAAAAAAAACATGGTAAATCTAATCACAATCACAATGCAAAATCACAACAAAATATTTTTCCAAAATCGTTCCTTTCTAATCCAAAGAATGCAATTGCTTTTTAAGTGCAGCGGCTCCAAGGTGCAAACTTCACCATAACCCGTAAAGCTCCTGACCGAAAACATTGACCCTAATTTTTCCACCTGACTACTTGCTTCTTTTCTTTGCTCCCTCTCCTCCTTTCTCCTCCTCTCTGCTGCCACGCGTGTAGTGGACATTTGGGCTGTGGGCTGCATTATGGCAGAAATGGTGCGCCACAAAATCCTTTTTCCAGGAAGGGATTGTATCCTTGAGCTGCTTGCAGCAGTGACTGGCATTAAAACAATGGCTCCACAAACACTCCTCATGTCTTAAGTTGGGCTCATTCATTTGCATGTTAATCATTTCAGAATGGCTATACATCTCCAAATGTCAGACTATAACTATCATACCGAGTAGTACTTTAAATTGTGCCATTTTATTTTGGAGACCCACCTACTTTATTGAATACAGTGGCTGCGTTCAAATGCACACCAAAAATCTGATCGTTTCTAATTTCTGGAGTTCTCAGATTATGTAAATGTTATATGAACAGTGGCTGTAGTTACATGCACACTCAAAATCTGTTATCAGATTTTTGGATCTAAACGCTTATCAGAATTAAACAGCAAAATCAACTGATTCCTACTGAAACAAATGTGGCAAGACAAATTGTACTCTGTCTTCAAAATACAACAGTTACTCTAAAAATCCATTGTATAATCCAATTTCTCTTGTGCTTGAAAACACACAAAAATCAGATATAATTATTGAGTTGACTTCTTATCAGATTTTTTACTGGACATCTAAATGCACCCACTGACATTAGTTAAAACAAAGATGGCAAAATCTGCGGTTATCATTCAATAGCTAGAATATAAATTAGTGTTTCCCTTTTGCGTGAATGGTCGCACACATTGGTATATGATGATACATGGCACTAAAACAAATGATCCAGAAACATTTCTTAGATGAAGAGGAAAGTCTTTGCTCGTACATTATTAGGCCAGATTAAGGTGTAGGCATTCTAAAAGTGGTTTAACCCTGGTGGGACGCCTGCATAGGAGAGCCCCCATCTGCATGCCTCATCTTCAGTTCTGTTCTCACTCCTCACCATGCACTCTTTGTACTCTTTTGCGTTTTTGTGTTTGGTTGTGTTGGTCCTGCATGCTAACGGGGTGGTGTCATGTCATTTTCAGTTGATGTCTGGTCTGTGGGCTGCATCATGGCTGAAATGGTCCGGGGTAGTGTGCTGTTTCCAGGCACTGACCGTATCCTTGAGAGGGACCTGCGCAGATGATGAGCTGTCTGTGACGTTTGCTCATATGTTTGAACTTCAATGTATTATTCTGGTTCAAATGCATCTGTATACATTTCATACACAGAGTTGTTGGTGATCCTCCATAGCCACAGTTTTAGAGCATTGGCTTAATATGTCCCTATATTGCCTGTTTAACAATTGCAGTGCATAGTATTAGTGAATTATAAAATATTGCTTAAATAGAAATATGGATCGCCATTTCTTATAAATAAGACACATTCACGTATTTTAGGTTAATACAGTAGAAACAAAATTTACAATTCTAACTACAGTTCTATGAATCATAACTTACAGTAGGATTAAAATAGCTACAAATAACAAAAAAATGTAAAGATGCAGATAGCAGTGTTTTACACATTTACACAATTATCTAGGATTTCATTTTTAGCTAAAAATACTGAGCTCTGAAAGTACCATAGCAATAAGAGCACCTTTTTACAAATTACTGTATTGTATTGAAATTGTTATATATATGCAGTAGTTTCCCATTGTCACTGTCAATCCTCATATGTCATTGAAATGTTCCATAGTTTTAATTTCTTTAATAGTTTTGCCATAGGACAGTGTAGCTGACCTTTTTAGAATGTGGCATTTAAGCATCTATTTCTGCTGCAGAAACTAGATTTGCTTTGTCACCTCTGGCCAATCAATGACTGCCATTTTTTGTTTACCCCTCAATAGGGCTGCACAATATATCAAAATCATATTCAAATCATATTGAAATCACAATTTGAATAGGTGCAACTATCAAATCACAAGACTGCAATTTTTTTAGGTAATAGAATGCCCAATAACAAATTATACTTTTATTGATGACAAAAACACTAGCCCTTCAGTTTTTGGACCTCTACAGAAATGAAATGCACAGAATTGTTATCTTGAGTTAGTTCAGTTCAGATGTCAGTCTTCTCATAAATGTTAACGCTAATGTTTGCATATTGTAAACAACTCATTACAACTCAATATGAACAGAATCCTTCTTCTTAAATCACAAATTTAATCCCAATACTTGTAAGAAACATTGCAATTTGATATTTTTCTATAATTGTGCAGCTCTACTACCTTTGACCTCTCCCCTGTATCCCCTGAACCCCTCCCTCTCTCACACACACACACACGCGCGCACACACACACACCGCAGCAGTGTCCTTAACCGTATACCTGTCAGACATCGACCAGTGGAACAAGGTGATCGAGCAGCTGGGCACGCCCTCTCAGGAGTTTCTTATGAAACTGAACCAGTCGGTGCGCACATACGTGGAGAACCGGCCGCGCTACGCCGGCTACAGCTTTGAAAAACTCTTCCCTGACGTTCTGTTTCCTGCAGACTCCGAACACAACAAGCTTAAAGGTAAGACACACACCTGGGATTGTGCCGGTGATTTGTTCTGTCGATTAGGTTGCTTGTTTCGCTATTGGATACAAATAGGCAAGGTAAGGCAAGTTTAATTGTATAGCACAATTTGTACACAAGGTAATTCAAAGTGCTTTACAGAATAAGAAAGACAAATGGGGTGACCACCTGTCCCTATTTTGGTTTGCCTGCACACCCACATCTGGCCAGTCAAAACCACACGCTTTGACAAAATTTTACAAAGACGTGTGGGTCTGGAACCACATCCTGTGTCCCCGATTTCTGATAGGCATGACTGACAGGTGGATTAACCAATCAGAGAAATGCATGGTCCGTTTATGTCAAAACAAATATGGTGGCTTACAAGTTAAAAAGGAAAAAAAAAAACAATAGAGTATTGAGAAACTCATAAAGGGTTTGTGCAGAATCAATCAAAACACTAAACTTTAATTATCTAAGTAAAAGAAGTTATATATTTAGTTCTGAATAATGCAAGAATTTTTGAAAGGAGATGTCTTCTGCATTTGAGAGACAATTTAGCGGCAGTGGTTGGACCGTCCCACGTTAGGACCAAGGTTTGTCACTCTCAGTGGTTCGATTTCAAACACTTCTGGATTTGAACAGAATGTAGAAGGGACTGGCTGGTCAGGCAGACTAATTATACATGTTTAATTGTAAATAAAATGTTATTGTGTGCAACTATCAAATCAAAAAAAGTTGATTTTATCTAAGCTATGTATTGTATTTGGTCTATTTTTTCTATGGTCGTAAAATTTGTAATTTTCAAAAATAGTTGAACCCTACATTTTATTACAGCCATTTTTCTATTTAGGTTTTTTTAATTTTACTATGGAAACCCTTCATATTCAATAAAACCATAGAATAGATGGACCAAAGACTTGTTAAGCTACTCTGCTCAAAAATAGCATTTGTAGATTTGTGGCACGATTGTGACAGAATTAAAACATCCTTTCTATTGCTTTTGATTGGAGCTACAATATAAGCTAAAAGCAGGCAAGAATACTAGCGAAAAATGAATTGTTTGGCAAAATGCACAAGCAGCCTGTGGTTACAAAGACACATAAGATGTATTTTCTTCACTAATGAAAGGCAGTGCATTCATTTATTTGAGGTCGTCACAGCCATTTCCTGTTAGTGATAAAGATCTATTATTAAAGCCTGAAAATGAGCAGAGAATTTATTACTTAACAAAAGGTAACAGTGTTAAGGATATGAATTCATAATGGCACTTTTCATGGAAAGCCAATCTAGGTGGAAGTTATTCAGGGGAACCTCCAGAATAGAACCATTAAACTTTTTGCAATGGGCTGCTTATCACATAATGGAAAAGTCAAATATAATTTAAAAATGGTGTTTCACATTTGGGCCTCATTATGTTTAAATGTCCCCAATGTGAAGAAAAAGAAATTTGCAAATCTTGTACTAAGTTCAAGATGATAACTCGTCACTTGTTCAAATTACGCCACCTCTGCCATAGCTTTTTAAATTGTGTGTGTGTGCAGTGTTCAAGACATACACTTAAAGCTACGGTGACATAGGGCAATATGAAAACACAATTTGCAATTAGATTAGACTTCTTTTGTTATTATTAAAACAAATAAATATGGGTTTTACTCCTATTTTCACTGCCAAAGTTATTAAACAAGAAATGAAAAAACATTTCTCAACATTTTCAACAGACTTTGGACTTCTTCCAAAGTCTGAACTCTGTCCAAACCACATGTTTTTACTGACAGAGGATTGGCTGTAGACCTCTTGGTTAGAAAGACCCAAGCTGATAACTGACTATTTGAAACAGCTGGATCTTTATTCGATTAAATTTTGATCAAAAGCACCGATTTACAGTGACATATCAATCTGGAACTGTTTTGCTGGAGTAAAAACACCTCCAAGTGTTTTCACAGGAAACCTCACAGCAAGTGGCACCAAAAAAATAAAATAATCTTCAAAACATTCCCTTGCTGCATCTGTGAAGCCCTTTAAATTAAGTTTCTGCACTGACCAGCAAGAGCAACGCCAATTAAAATTCTATTTAGATGTAGATTAAAATGAGCACTCCATTAGCTGCCCATGTAATGGTCTTCCTGCGGTCCTCTTAAGGCTGCATTAGTAATAAAATAGAAATTTTGTCTTACTTTCAAACATTCACAAAGTCATCTGCGGTAATTGGGAACTCATTCTCTTTACAGAAGTCAGCAGAACTGTATATTTTATTTGGAATAATTAAGAATAAAACCATTTTGATGAGGAATTCAGGTTATATCATGTACAGAACACGCTACTAAAACTTTACATTTATTAAAAATTGATTAATTATAAAAATTTAATGTTGAATTGAATTGAAATTTTAGTAGAGAAGACAGTTGTTTTGAAGTGGTTAATTCTCATTTTCTATTATGTTCTATCCATTCACACGACTTATCCCTCCCCATATTGTACCCTGCCTCACATCCTGCCCCACAAGGAAGTATTTAACATTATGGAAGTACAACAGGCTTATATGGAAAGAATGTAAAGGCATAAGGGTTTGACGTCACACAGCCGCCTCCGCACACTTCCACACGGAAAAGTGCATTTACTGTGTCTGTGTGCCAGTTAGTCTGCACGTCTACTATAGTGCACTCAAAGTTTCCCACATCACATTGAGAAGCAGAATCAGCCCCCAGACAGGCAGGCTAGACTTAAAGGTGCACTATGTAACTTTTCTGGTGGATGATCCGCCGACTGCTTTCCTCCATGGAGATTTTAGTGCTATGCCTTGAGTGTTTCACAGTATGGCCTTAAAGGTATTTTGGGCAATAAGTAATAAATAAACTAAAATGTCAAAATGTAAAACATTCCAGGCAAAGCAATAACGTCTCTGTGGCAACTAGCTGGTCGTGGACTCGACACCGCACCAGCAAAGCGGTGATTAGTTCTAAAAAGGAATCACTCCACCTATGTCAATACACAAAATTCTATCCAAAAGGCAGGGAAAATGTACATGAAATTAAGATTTGCTCAACGTTTCAACATTCGTTAAACTAAATAGGGTCGTTATATATTTTTCTTTTTCAAATATTAACAGTGTAAATTAGACAAGCTTTGGCCCTTGTTTATAGTGTGGTTGCTTGATAAGTTATGGTATTAAATCTGCGTATGTCACATCTGCTGCCCACGTTCAACCACAAAGTAAAACTAGAATATAAACTTCCCCAAAACTGTCAAACTAGAGAAAATGATGGGTACATTTTCGTAGTAAATTATGATAACTACATATTGGCGAAATGAGTAGACTAACCTAGATCTTTCTGCAATTATGCATAACAAGAGTTGCGGAACATTGCTGGTCATTTTATTTCAACTTTACTCATCTAAATAATTGTATCATTTTTTCTTTGTAGCGAGCCAAGCCAGAGACCTCCTATCCAAAATGCTGGTAATAGATGCTTCTAAAAGGATCTCAGTGGATGAAGCTCTACAGCACCCCTACATCAACGTGTGGTACGACCCGAGTGAAGTAGAAGCCGTAAGTACCACTACTAAAAATGCTGCCTAAAATGTTATGTAAAAAGTGAGCTCCCATTAGTGTTCCAATTCCAAACTCTATTTCGATACCACGATGATGATTAAAAATACTCTTTGTTTAGACACCAGAATGTCATTTTCAGCATTAAATCATTACTTTCTTTTATATTATTATGAGGTCTTATATTTGTGTAATCTCTCAGTTGTAGGCAGGAAAGTTTCACTTCTGTTCTGTGAATGTGACTTTTTTTAGTATCGATACCTGCTCAAATAAGTATTTAGTTTCCATACTAGTTTTAGTATCTATTAGTATCTGATTTTCAATACTTTTGACAACGCTAGCTCCCATTAACTGGTTCTTTTAAAAAGGTGGATAATACATGCCATTTTTTTCTTTACTACAATTGTTGAAATTCAAAGTAGACACATAATGCATAACAATAAGAGTTCTAACCTGGAACACAGTCAAATTATAATGAACTCTGAGTCTTGCATTGCAGAAATTGAATGATGCAAGAAATAATCAGCAAGAATTATTCTGTAACAAAATAAGTTTAACATTTCAGTAATCATCCATAGATTGTTTAAACCATTTGGAAATATATTTTACTTGAGTACATTTGAGTGTGTGTGTGAGTAACACTACATTTTTACTCCAAAACAGCATTGTTAAAACTTTAAACATGTTTATAGTTATTTTGACAATCCAGTGCTTCTTCAGAAATTACCCAGGGCTGTTTTGGAAAACTAGCTAAACTGCGCATTGATATCTTCTCTATTGTCACGTTAGCCTCAAGTGGTATCTGCTGTCATAATAGTTTAAGTGTACTTTTAGATCTGACTCTGCACCACCGCAGAGTTCAGCTTGTAGATCTGTTTTTTAGATGTCATTTTTATGTTATGGTTTCATGATTTGTATAAACTGCACAGAAAAGACCACCTTAAACTTTCCATTTACATGTTTTTTGAATATTAATATACATTTGTCCCATTTCAGCCTCCTCCAGTGATCACAGACAAGCAGTTGGATGAGAGAGAGCACACAGTTGAGGAGTGGAAAGGTATGAATGTGATCTTTTACATATGAGAAATAGGAGTGAAGTGCGATATTTGATAATTGTTTAAAATTCCAATAACTTTATATAATAATTTTGACAGTAAAATTATAATATAGTTATTAGTTAACTTATAGTTAAGTTAAAAATCCCATGTAAATCACATTGTTAGTCAAACTGTCAAAATATGAACTAAAGAGTAAAGCTAACTAAAGCAAGGCTAAAGGAGTGAATTAAGAATGTGGCAACGTATTGTTATTATGAATAAATAAGTAAGTAAAATAACAGTGGACCCATAATTGACCCCTGTGGGACACCAAAGAGTAAAACAGAAAATGCTGTACTTTCTTGTATGCAATGATCTATATATACTGTTTTTACTCACACTTCTATAAGTGGGGTTCATATGTTGTTAAATATGGGGTTTAATCATTTCTTGTCAGGTTCACACATAATGAATGTCGCAGCGCACAGGTGCACTGAGAATGAAATGTATTTTGATATTTAACCAGATGTGATATGTATTTTAGAGTTGATATACAAAGAAGTTTTGGACTGGGAAGAAAGGACAAAGAATGGTGTCATCAGGGGACAACCTGCTTCCATAGGTAACAGACTTCCTGGTTTATGTTTGTGCTTTTGCTATTGATCAGTATTGTTTATTTTTTAGGGATGTCACAATATGTTATTTCCACATTATCCACCCAACTACATGCTGCACTAAAATAGACCCCAAAAAATGCATTTTGGGAATTACGATTTGATATCATAAATTTGTGAGACTTATGCAATACTCTTATCAATCTGTTGACAGTATTGCTCCTGATGTTTCTGCTACATGCCTGTTGAATTTTGCTGCTGGTTTCTTCCACCATGTTTGTTTTTTTACATTTGATGTATTGCCCCTTCTGCTTGACTTATCTTATCTGTTTTTATGTCATCACAGCACAAGTGCAGCAGTGAGCGGCAGCCTTCCGCAGCCACCAGCATCTCCTTGTACATGATCCTCTTCTTCCTCCCTGACCTGTGACCCCTCCCTCATGGGCGGGACCCTAATAAAGGGTTAGCTGAGTCTCCGCCCCCTGCTGCTGCTGCTACAACAGACAGAGGCCCCTGGGCTGCTGCACACGACTATCATGGACTTGTCTCCTGGTCCTCCGGCAGGACCTTGCTCCCCGGTTGAAGACTTTTACGCCTTTTAAGCCCCACCCCCCTCTCACCCAACCCTTCTCCTCTGTGCTTGTCTTCAGTAGAATAGCGTTAGACATATAGCTGTTTAAGAAATCTTTTTCTAATGACAGACTTTTCCATTTTTGTTTTGAAATTTAAATTTTAGTCTTTTTTTCTAAACTTATTTTCTTTGAGCTGTAATTTATTATGACATTGTTATTTGGAAACACATTATAATCACTACACACTACTAGGCATCAAGATTGGAAAGTTACTAATTTAAGATCATTACTCCCGATATACGAAACCTTAAGAATACTTATTTTTAATTCTATAATAAGCTTATATGTAAAACCATTAATGCTTTATAATGTTTAGTTATTATAAGTGTTTCTTTAATACTTTTGGAACCTAAGATGAGAACTTTTATGATTTTACCATGAAATAATTGTAAACAAAATTATGTGAATTATGGGTTGTTTTTTGTTACTACTTTTACAACTTGCCATACAACTGTAGATTACGTTTGTACAGATTTTATGGTAGAGGTAGATTTATCATTGAGTGTGGCGAGCCATTGAAACTGAACTGACAGTATGATGGAGTTCTCCCTTGGTGATCTCACACAAAGTTTGGTGATTCATGCATATTGTGTCAGTTTTGGACATTTTTTTGTTTTAGCAAAATTAATGTCAGGAAAATAAGACATATGGTGACTTATGGCCTCAGATTGAACCTCCTATTTTTAACATATCATTATTGCGTTTTATGGATTTGATGGTCTTTGTTTGACACAACACAGTTCCGGTGCATGACTAATTGTAAACACGGAGCATTCTTTTGAAATTACTGCTACAATTTAACACATGAATTAATCAATGAATTTAACATGAATTTCTTAAATAGTACTTACCATTATTGCTACACACTGTACTCATAGTAGGGTTGTCAAAAGTATCAAAAATCAGTTACTTATTGATACTAATACTAGTATCGAAACTAGATACTAGATACTGAATAGCTTTAGAATGATTTTGAGTTGTATCAGAACAAGTATAAGACACATAGACTAGTACATACCCATGAACCACTATGGAATATACCTGTACGACTGAGAGATTATGCAGATATAAGACCACATGGTAATATAAAAGAAAATACTATGATTTAATGTTGAAAATCGCATTCTATTGTCTAAAGATATTGGTATCAAGTCTGTTCCTTGATATCAAAATCTAGTTTTGTGACAACACTAACTCATAGTGAATGTAGACTTTATATGCATAATCATTTATTTCCACTTGATTTTTTACTAATCTTTGCTTAAAATTTAGGTTTATGTAGATTTTTTTAGATTTTAAGCAATGGTAAAATTCAGAGACCAACCATCTTCCTGTCAGCCATTTTTACTGAAACATGTCCAAAACTTGATGAACACCATACTACTATATATACACCACATACTTTTATTGTCAAGCCATTTTTCACATTGTTAAAATTCAATCTATCAAATGGATCTTCTGAATGCATATTTGGTGACGGAATAGATATTTACACAGAGGGATAAAATAGTTTGCCGATGATCGTCTTGTGGAGTCGAAGTGCTTTAAAGTAAATCTATTTGTGTGACGGGCAAAGTGACGTTTTGGAGAAAGACTGAAATGACTGGAAAGATGCCAGTGGAGTGAATAATCGCGTTCACTCTCCTAGTTTGACAGCAAGCCAATGTAAAAGAAAGCGGAAACAAGAATGTGTTATTTTGAAAAGGTTTTTTTTGTCAGATTTAATGGATTTTGTGAGGTTGTAAAACGTGGTGGCTTTTGAGTAGAATGTGCTTAAAGTAGGTGATTTTGAGAACTTGTGAACGCAAGTATTACTGAAGAGGTTATGGCAATTGGGCAGCAAACTATAGGCTGCTTTTCAGATCCGATATTAGTAATTTCAAAACTTTTAACCAGTCTTGCTTGCAACTTAATCTTGAGGTGAATTTGCAACACAACTATTTGGAACTATTTTATCTTGTATGCAATAATGGTGTCCTGTTGATTTTAACTCGGAATGGTAAAGTGCCTGTTTTAAATTCATTCCTAATTTGGTTGGAAGTTCTCATTTCGGGTTGTGTCAAAAAACGTATTGTATATTTTTCTACTTCTTTTGATTTGTCCCCATGATATGAGAAGATTGTATTTAATGGTATTATTGAAAGGAATAGGAGGATGGCATATGTTAAAGGTCCTATATTACACAAAATTGACCCTTGAGCTTTTAGCCATTTTAAAATGTTGTTATCTCCTCAAAAACATACACAAACATAGCTGTGCTTTGTTTCATTCACACATGTTTGAGTAACCCTGTATTATTAGTCTGTTTACATCTCCAGACCTCAAAATGCTCTGTTCCACCTTGTGATGTCATGGAGCGGTAGTTTTCAAGTTAACAGCTACCTTTTAGTTTTTTAATAGAGTTTGACAATTCCAGAGCTGGAATTATCCAGATGATTCTTGTGAATGTGTATGGGGTTTAAAAACACCATGGAGCACTTTCTGTATTACCACTTGATGACATCACAAGGTGGAACAGTGTTTTCCATTTGAGACCAAAACACAGCCTAAATATGCAGGATTTATGTATTGTATATGTGTGAATGAAACAAAACACAACTCTGGGTATGTTTTTGATGAGGAAACCACATTATAACATGGATCAGAAAATGGTGTAATATGGGCCCTTTAAGTTGTTTTAATAGCAAAGGCAGTTCATCAAAGTGTAAAGTATGAGTTGAGTTATAGCGTTTATTTGACAGATATTTGTGACTGAGTGGCATGAACTTATTGTCAAAATGGCAAAGTAAGTCAGTATTGTGGGATTTGGCTGGTTGAGGTATTGACAAAAATACACAATAATATTTATAACTAACGAGGTGTCCGCTAAACTGATGATAATATATAAGACGTGCTTAAAGGTAGTGATTGCTGTAGTTTTTAGCTGTATTTAAAGAATTGATCATTCTGGCCAAATATGTACAAAGATTATTTTCACTTAAAGGGGAATTACCGCAACTATAATTATAATTATTAGGTTGCACCATTTTTTAATTATTTTATTTAGATTTTTTTTATTTTGAAGTTATTTTTTTCATATTACTTTTTTGAAACATGAGATTGTTGAATATTTGATATCATATCTGGTAGAAAGTGGCAGATATACCCATAGCCATATATGACGCAATATTATATCTTTTTATGTTTAACAGGGTGTATAATTTACTTGATACTGAATATAACATTTCTTTTTGGTATTATTTAATTTCGATTTTTTATTTTTTATTTTTTGTACAATTCTTTACACTAAAGCACAAATCTTTAATTAGGCCTATGCATGAATCTGGTTATTTTTCCATGTAATGTCATCAGACAGTTTTATTTTAAATTGTATTATCATTAGCAACCAATTTTGGTTATGTCTAGTATATAAAGATATACAACACTATAAATGGCTAGTAAAAGCTAACTGTTAGCATAGGTGGCTAAAATTATCATCACTTCACGAGTTGTAAATATCATTCACTTGATTTGTGTGATCTTAAAACTTTTTTTTACGGTGCAACCTTTGTTATTTTATACATTTCAATTTTATTATACATTTTATGGCGTCTTTGTTTTTATTGGAAATTTCCATAACAACAAATAGCTACTACTAAGACATCTGCTTGATTCTTCAGTTTAAAAACTGGTTTTAGAATGGTAAAAAGATGCAGTCTGTAACTTTTCTCTTGTGTGGATTCTCTACCAGCTTGCCTCTGTTTTTGTCTAGAATGTTTCACAATATGACATTAAACTTGGCTACCTCCATGAAGACAAGCGGGTAACGCAGACCAAATTTCTATATGGTTTTCAAGGTTTTGTTCAGCAATGACAACGCCTGTAATTGAATAAATGCAAGACACGTAAGTTTAACGCCATACTATTGAACATTCCAGGTGACGACAAGCAGATCCTTCACTAGAAAAGTTACACGGTGCGCCTTTAAAGACAGGACAAATCTAAACAAGTTCAGCGGTATAATACTGTCATTAGGCTTTTTCAGCTAAAGTCGATTGCATAATTCACATTGTCATCTGAAGTGCTCTTAAGTTGTTCCCGTTGTAATTGGAGTTGGCTGTGTCCCATTTGTTTTGTATTGACCGCATCTCCAAACCATGTGACAGGGAGTTGAGTCGACTTTGATGAACTACCTCGCGCTTCTGAAAACGTTCGCCGCCTGCAGAATTAGCTCTCGGAAAAAAAAAAAAAAAAAGCAAGATGTGTGAATAACAGATTCCATTATTTATTTATTTGAAAGTGTACTATTTGTTTCAACAGACTTCTAGTTTTGTACGTTATGTATGCTTCAGTAAGAGAGAATTGTTCTATGTATTTTTTGTTGGTTTTTACTTTTGACTTTTTAACTAAATGTGCAATACCTTCAGCAAACTGTGCTAGTTGTGTCATGGGCCTAGCCTGTTAGGTGTATCCTGAAGGTAAAATGTTTGGTACTGTCAATCCATGTTTTCCTTTTTTAAAGAATAAGATCTGATTTTATTTCTAAGACTTGTTAATAATAATCAATATGTATTCACTTACCAGTTGTAACAGTCTATTGGCTAGACTCAAATGGGTTGGCCAATAGATTGCCTGGTTGGCGCCAAAATGTATCGGCCAGAGGGATACTTGGCTGTGACTGGCTAAAAAGCAGGCAGACTCCGCCCTCTTTAAGCATTAGCATGTTAAAGGGGCTGTACCTGATTTTTTTTTTTCCCTCAGAAAATAATGCATTTTGTTTTGCCCGAGCAGATATATTGTAAAAGCGGTTTGTTAGCATGCTAGCTGCTGTTAGCATGAAAGAAAAGCGCTTATAAACTTATTGCGGTGAATAATTAGGAATAACTTCGGACCGCTGCAAAGCATTTCAAATAAACTAGCTCAGTTTTTAAGACCGTAAAAATCAGGTACAGCGCCTTTGAGGATTGCTATAGTAATATTGTAAAAACTGTGTAAAACAACAACTTACTGATTTCTTGTTAAATCTGTTAGACCCTCTCTTTTTTTTCAAAACAGCCAATCACAGCCGATTCACCAGACCTAGCGCCAACCTTTATGACTCGGTAAGCTATAATAATGTTAATAAATAAGAAAAGATGCGTAAATACATGAAATCACTATATGTACGGTGCTGGTTTGTAATGTTTGCTAGTGAATCCAGCCATGCAAGTTAGTTTTAAGAATTCCTGGATCGGCGTGTTGTCACGACCACGACCGACAAACAAGTGCACTACTAGAATACATGC
The DNA here is from genome assembly GCA_000787095.1 of Periophthalmodon schlosseri. Taxonomy (NCBI): domain Eukaryota; kingdom Metazoa; phylum Chordata; class Actinopteri; order Gobiiformes; family Gobiidae; genus Periophthalmodon; species Periophthalmodon schlosseri. The sequence continues at coordinate 49,718 of KN475749.1, forward strand.
ACTGGGATCTGAAGATGCCACCTCTTGGAAAAAAATAAGTACATGTAAAACTGCAAATAAATGGAATACACTTGTCGTGGTCGTCATGGTGTTTCTTTCAAATCACAAAATTACACTAAGCCATCGTCACCTTTATTCTCGTGTGTCCATTCAGTACAGTAATAAATAATAAATAAGCACCACAGATCAGCAATGCAGTAAGACACATTAGTGAAGACATTGTTAGTGGTGTGGCTGCAGAGTGGTTAAATACAAGTATTATAAAACGACTCCTAATACTTTCTGTGTGTTCTAAAGGTATGTTAAATTTAAAGAGAAATTGAGAAAAGGTCCACCAGTTTAGAGTCACTTATAAGGGTACTAAGTAGGACTTATGTTAGAGGTCTACTTGCACACTGGAAATATAAAATCCTAAAATCTAGTTAGAAATTTGCTTCAAAATTTAGGCAGCTACAATATGCATCTGTGATAAATTTGAGTCTATTTGTATGTGGGTACTCTGAAACAGAAATGCATGTACCAGTTTGCATCCTTAAAATCATTTTTAAGTATGAAAGGCCAATGAAAACTGATTTTAGCTTAAACATTTTTAGATCAGCTTTATAAACCCCATTTCGATCATGCAAGGCCAAATATGAAATATATTAAAGGTCTTTTATGTAACTTTGTGGCGGAAGGTCCATCTCCTGCTTGTCTCCATGAAGATGTTGCTTTGCTTTGTCTGGAATGTCTGGAACTTATCGATCTCCAAGGAGACCCGCAAGCAACCAGGCCAAGTTACAAGTCAGAAAGGTGGCCCACGACTTTAAGCGATAAAAACACATGCTATACTATGTCATATTCTAGGCAAAGCCATAACATGTCCATGGACACATGTAGGTGGCAGATCCCTTACTAGAAAAGTTCTATCTTGACTGCTGGAGCAAACCTGAGCAGTGCAGTAAAAAACATTTTCCCATATTCTTTTTGTAGGACTAGTTTCATCAACAACACATTACATTCACTTCAATGACACATTCCAATTTTAAAACTTCCATTCATTTTCACAATTCTCAAAATTTTCCACCGGTCATGCCACAGTCCTTGTTTCGTCATATTAAAACATGAAAACGATGCAGCCACTGTCCGAAACTCTTGTGGACAAACACACTCTTTACTTGGCTTGAGTTTGCGGCAGATTAGCAACACTACTTTTTCCTATTTAAAACACTTCCCAGAAAGGCACGACCAGGAAACTCCATTGTTTTTGAGGGCAGTGGTCAGCAGTGGTGTGCCAAAGTCAACATGGCGTCCAGGTTTAGTGGGAGAGAACAGCTGAGGCGGTCCTGCTTTGGTATAGAAAGTGTATTGTGAGTCCTCTGACAAGTGGTTTTACATGAAAGTTTTTGGCATCAGGGAACAGGAAATTATGTACGTTGACGTGGACATGTTGAAAGAGGCACTACAAGCCGGAGATGTGATCTTATTAAATGCTTACGGTGAAATAAGGTCTGGTTGGATACTGTACAATTACGATTTAGAAGAAAAATCTACAAGCAAGCACATTTTACAGGTGACAGGTGCTGAAGTTGAAGTTACTATCTATGGGTTTCATGGGTTGAAAGTAACCTTACCCTGCAGATAAAGGACATATGCAAGTTTTTTGTATATTGTATATATATTTTGTATATTGACAGGCCACGCCTCGTGTAAAAGCTCAGAACCTCCAGAATTCACTCACTGAGCTGCAGAGTCTGCACTAGCACATTAATGATTGGCTGCAGGTGCTGCGGTTTAGATAGTGACGATTCGGATTCAGAGAGGCCTTTTAGGTTTAAACCATCTGGATTTCAGCATTGGAACTGGCAACCCAAATGAAAGACTCATGTGAGGCTAATTCTGCTTCCTGATTGGACAACTGTCTTGAGAACTAATACACCAAATTACCAAATATATAACTTTGTCATCTTGTCCATTGTTTTTGTAATTAAGAATAAATCTGCATTAGAATTGTTAGTAAAAGCAATATTTGATTTGAACATGTCTACCTCATATCTGGAGACACGAATAGGTTTATGTTTATGAAATTTTAAATCAAAATCTTACATAGAATGTCCATAACAATTTAGAACAAATGAAGCTCTTGAATGGTAAAAAGTCCTCAAATATGGCAAATAGGAAGTTGAATCCCCTGAATAGGAGTTAGGGGTTAAGGTGTAATCAATACTTATACAGCAGAATACAATTCAGTCTGATTATGGATGCTATGACGAGATACATAATACTTTGTTTTGTTTTGGTAAGTGACAAAGGAACAGTGCCAGAACTATTAAGCATGGTTGTACACGGTTCTTCGATGCTGTACAAAAGTAAAATAATATTGCAAATGGTTTTTAACTAGACACTTGTTTCTCAGTGTTCTTGCATATTATCAGCATCAGTTAATGTGATTCCCAATTGAAGCCCTGCATCATTTAAGATATGTACAATAACACAATGCTGCTTTGTTTATGATGCATAATTAGACTTTTGTTTAATATTGTAATTTTATCTGACACACACAAACCTAGCTGAACATTGTTTCTTATTATGTACCACATATTTAACCCCAATGAAAATTAAAAAAAAGTGTGAGGATGAGCCAAGCGAGGTACTAAATGCCATTCACTTGCATCCAACACAACGGCTATTCACACAGTGTATTCACATCATTGCAAGTGGTGGGAAAAGGTTCATACAGATTTGACTAGACAAACCTGGGGATAAATGCTGCTAATCCAATCAATAAGACATGTCTTTATGTAGTGCTGTTCAACTGAAGCACTGCACCATGGGAAACTTTTTGCCCAGATCACTTTCTTCATATTGAGCATGTACATAGTGTTTTTATAAAGGAATGCCCTGATTCTCAAATGGAATATACACCCTGCTGTACGCCTCCAGGGCTGAGTCTGTTAAATGTCACTAGTCCTCGCGCCCAGGGCCAGGTCTCCCAGTGTGAGGAAGAAGTCCTCCATCTCCTTCTCCAGGAGGCGGTTGCGGTTCTCGGCGTCCTCCCGTGCACGCTCCGAGTTGCGCAGTTTGATCTCGAGCATGCGCTGCTTCTTGCGTTCTTGTTCCATCTCCTGTTCCAAATGCTCCATTTGGGAACAAAGAGCCGCACTGGATTCCTCCAACCTGACACAGGCAAGAAAAGACAGGGGGAACATGCAGTTACCGATAGTAGAATAATCCTGCCTTAGTCTTACATAATGCTTTTCCAGGTCAAAGTTACTTTACATGTTTGTGTATTATTCATTCACTCCACGCTCTTTGGTGGTAAGCTACTATTGCAGCCATTGCAACTGCCCTGACTAACAGAAGCAAGTCTACCAATCTGCACCACGGTCCCCTCCAACCATGATCAACACTCACACACACACCGCATTCATTCAGGCAAGGTGGGTGAAGTGTCATGCATTTTTTATTTAGTTCACTTCTTAACCAGTGCACACTATACTGCCATTCTTACTTTTGAATGCGTGCCTCATAGTTGGCCCTCTGTTTCCTCAGCTCCTCCTTGAGCCCCTCCACCAGACTGCTGAGTGTACCGTTCACCTCCTCCCCCTCCTCGGACATAATTATAGACAGTACCGGAGCCGCCCCCACTGTATTCCCATTCTCACTGCAGGGGGCGCTGCTACTGCACAACTCCATGGCCTCGCAACTGTCCGGCTCCGAGCTCGGGTTATCCATCTCCCTTTGACTGTCCATCCAATCCCCTTTCTCTCCATTCCCGCTCACAATCCCAACGCTCACTCCTCCCGATGGATCGCTGCTTCCGGAATCCGGCATGGAAATCTCGCATGATGAGGTAGACCAGGGAGTGCTTGCTACGCTGGGAACGCTGCCCATGCTCGAAGACGATGTTACATTGTCATAAGTAGAGAGTCTTTGCGAAGAACCCGTAGAATCCCGATCTCGCGTTGAACGTTCTCCAGAAGAAGTTCTCCGGTGACCCCTTAGAGAAGACAGTCCATTCATCAACCAATTCCCTCCACTACCTCCTCCTCCAGAAGATACGCTGCTAGCATCTGCCACAGATCCTGATTTAGCTTGAGGTTGCGTGCGAGGGGCCGACGAACTTTTGAACGAATACTTCCAAGATGGTATGGTTTTGGCTTGTTTGCTCGGGCTGATTACTGTCTCGCCCTTGCTGATTTTTGGGCCCAGGTTGGGGGTTTGTACGGGGGTTACGGCGGCGCACAGCTTGGCGTCTAAAGAGGAGGCATCACTCTGGCAGTCCTGGTCAGGAAGGCTGGAGACAGGGCAGTTGTGGAGGTCCTCTTCGGAGATCCAGGCTCCTAAGCTGCGATGGTGGAGCTGATGAGGAGGGAGGTCTGTGGTGGTCGGGGGGATAGTGAGGGACTCCTGTTCTCTCCCTGAGTACAAGCGTTTGTGCTCCCGGATCAAGACGGTCATCAGGTGTTGGACCAGAGACGTGCCTGAAGAAAGGAAAAAAAGGTTTTTAGTAAAGAGGAGAATATTGCAAAGCAGTACTTTGTGACTGGTTAGACTGGTGTGGGCTGTCTGCATCTACTTTACGTAAGACTAACATTTTATTGATCGCAAACCCATAGAAAAGAGACTCATGTCTGCATATTATGTTTTGAGATGGGAGTGGGATGGCTGTGTGAGGGTGTTCCAGCTTTTCTAAAACTGTGCATGTTCCCGGAAAAATTCATTCATGTGAATGCTGAGATGTGTCAAAGGGTTTGTGAGCGAAGAACAAGTTAGAGCTGCGTGTAACAGTTTAAATAATTCCTCCTTCAAGGGTGTGAAAAAAGATAATCTAGTTTAAGGCTACTCGATTATGTAAAAAAATAATAATCTTGATTATTTAAATCATATTTGAAATCATGATTATTCAAACAATTAGTATTTGCTTTGAGAGAAAGTGGGGCATCAACATGCATAAAATGAAGCATTTAATACATGAAATGAAAGTTGGTGATGTTTTTCACAGAAATGAACAAACTCTACAAGCAGAAAGGTTCAATCCACCACCCTTTCCACTCAAAGAAACAGGTACGTGTGCATGAACGCACTTAAGAGTTAGTGTTAATCATCATGATTACACAATTACACAATTTTTGTAATTGATTAGAGCAATGAGCACATCTATAATTGAAATTTGATTTATGGCACAACTCTACCCTAGCTTAAAAAAGAGCTTAATTGTAAAGCATAAAGCTGTATTTTAAAATAAAAAAAATAAATAAAAATATTAAAAATATATAATTTAGCAGTTTTTGACTATTTGACTATCTAAAATTAAATGTGCAAATGAATGAAATTAATTTTGTATAAATTAGGTTTTAGCATAAACGTTCCTCAATACTGAGTGGAAGAGATGAAGATAGTTTTTATTGTTGATTGTTTGTTATACCTGCTTCTTTTGTTCTATTTACTCATTTCAAATAGGACACATACCTTCCATGATGGTGACAGGGTCCTCCATCTTGGGTCGAAGGATGTTTGGTCCAAATACTGTGGCAAGGTTCTGGACACTCATCTTGTTCTCGTTACAATGGGACTGCACCTCATCAAGGAACCTAGGGGAATATTTACAATAAGAAATAAATGTATAAGACGGTGCAATAGAATTGTTATGTAGCTTGATTATTGCTGTACTCACTTGCATATGTACTTGAGCAGATTGAAGTTGGGCAGAGGTAGATTACTGACTTGTTTCCCAAGCTCCTGGACACCCTAGAAATGGAATACAGTATTTAACATACAATATCAAATTCATATGTTCATTTCAAAATAAAATAGTTAACAGTGCATTCCTCATACCTCCTCCTCATCTTTGGCCAACAGCTGTGCGCACGTGAGGAAGTCTTCATATTTGGAGAAAGGAATGACAGGCTCAGGCAGCTCTCGCAGATACAGCTTTAGCAAGGACGCCACTGTGTGGACATCTGTGTTACTGCAGAACAATGAGGTCAATACTGTATTAGTAAGAAGACTGGTTTAGGGATAAATTAGGAAATGGGACTGTATTGCTGGGATCACATTTATTTTCTTTGTTTCGATTTTAATACTATGGCATACCAATTGCAATACCACGATGATAATAAAAAACACTCT